>CAKAOH010002189.1:0-10354 GCA_916701665.1 Sebastiscus tertius
GTTGTTGGCGGTCGGAGGACGCGGGGGAGACCGTAGCTTTGGTCTCCAGGACCGGAGTCTCTGCTCCTCTGCTCCTCTGCCTGCCTTCACTCACACACCGCGCTCCTTCTCTCTCTCTCTCTCTCCTCCTCTCCCGTGCATGCTGCTCACTCCACCCTGCAGCAGAGTTAGTGTAGCTCTGAGAATATCTAGTGAATGTTCAGTGGACGTTTGGTCAGAAATAACTGCTGCAGCTCCTCCAGACCAGCAGAGGGTTCCCGTGTCTCGTGAAGTGACGGGGCTCCGCAGAGAGAAACGTTATCGTCTCCCACCAAAACTCCGGCGTCTCCCCCGTTCAGTATCACACTGTAAACACCATCAGTGAGATTGTAACCCACGTTGCCTTCTGCTCCGTGTCTGGTTGAACTCCCTCAGCCTCATGTTGGGATATCCTGCTCCTTTAAGTTAGAAGAGCTCCACCCATGCCGGTATTTCTTCTTCAGGTTATCTCCCTAGCTATACATCGTGTCTCATTGTCACCCGGCTGTTTCCACAGTAATGTTGCTCAGCCGGTCGGACCGCACTCTGAGAGTTTGATCTCTCCAACGTCTGCTCTCATGCATGTGCAAGTAATTGGTCGCAAATATTGAGGGATGTGGTTTGTACATTATTAGTACATAAGAGGAGACACAGTGGAGTACTAGACATGTGTCGGTATGGATCTGACAGGCAGGATCTACACCTGCAGTATGGAGCAGGTAAGTGCTTAAAGACAGGCAGCATGTGGGAGAACTGAACCTGAGACCCAACAAAGGAGGTGCTTTAATAAACATGAGGGTTAGATTCTCTTCTCTGCAGTACCACGGTGTTTCTTTAATTCTGTCTGTCTGTGTCTTTCCAGGATTTCTACGATGAGCAGGGCGTGTTCTCAGAGAGCTTCTGGCCCCAGAGTGAGCCTCCTCAGGCCATGGCGTTCAACCCCAGAGGAAGGGTCAACAAGCCTCTGACTCCGCCTCCAACCACGCAGTCCATCAACAACCAGGTCAGTGTGCTCAGTGAGTCCCATCACACACTCCATGATTGTCTCTATGGTGACCTGTTATGCTCATTTTCAGGCATGTACTTGTATTTTAGGTTTCTACTAGAACATGTTGCATGATCAAAAAACGCTTTACTTTTCTCATAGCGGCTGTTAGAGCTGGGATGAGATTTTTCAGCATGTGTGTAGTCAGAGACGTTCTGAAGTCAAATAGATCAGGATCACTGTCAGGTGATTTAGTTTTTTACAATTTCTAAATAGATGTTTTAACACCACAATGGATCTATCTGCTTCATCTGAGTCTACGTGGAGGTAGAAGGAAGTTACCGCTTTTATTGTGGTAGTCTGAGTAACGTGACGTCATATCTGCTCCGTATCCGTCAACCAAAACAAACCTCAGAGAGTGTAAACCGTTGGAGAGTCGTCGTGGATACGACCTGCATCCCCCATGTTAAATCCAGCGTGGTGAACACTACACATCCAGGAAAGGAGGGAAACACTTTGGGTTTCACACATTGACAGGAGAAGCAGAGCGACACAGAGCAGAGCTGAAGCTGCATGCTGACTCTGTCACGGACAGGAGACGTTATGGTATGGAGGTAACGTGGCGGTCGAACACCAAAGATGCAGCGCTCGGCACAGGATAGACGCTCGCCGCCTCGTTGTCACGCTGCCGCTGTTTGTAGCATGGTGTAAATACGCACTGCTCCCGCTGCAAAAAGTTCAAAAGAGACAGAATGTGAACATGGCGGCTGCTCTCCATCCTCTGTGGTTGGCTTGTCAATAGCGTGGTATTGCATTATAGTGGTTATTGCGACAGCCCTACTTCCACAATGCCGCCATTATCAACTGTCACCGCTGAATGAGAGCAGCGCAGCTGTGAGCGAGCCAATGGGGCACGCTCACATGCATTAAAATGCACGGCCGGCTGGCTGGCTGGCCGCGCATTTTAAAGATGTGAAGTATGTAAAGAAAGTAGTTAGAAGCTCTGATTAAACCCACTCAGCAGGAGAAGGACTTCATTCTCTGCTCAGGTAGACATTACTGCTCTATATCTTTACTTAGACAATAGTTGTATGATGCTATATTAATGCTCTGGACATCTATAGAACACCTTTAAACAATAAAGAAAACAATAAAAAAAGGCAGGGATGCACCGATACCTTTATTCAGACCGAGTACCAGTACTTCCATCTGGGTTCTCTCCGATACCGAGTACCGATACGAGTACTTCTCTGTGTCTAAAGACCCTCGTCAACAGCCAGCTGGAGGATGTGAGCGACACACGGCAGGCTGGGGAGTCCCGCCTACGAGTCGGTGCGCCGCCACCGGCTGTATGATGCCTTGGAAAGGCTCGGGGCGAAGGTGACTCGCGGCCGCAGCTTTACAGTGCTCCCTGTCCGGACCTCGCCACACTGTTGACAAAGGGCTCGCTGCCCCCTCTCTCCCCGCCGGGAAGGGACGGGGCTCCCTGCTCCCGGTGCGACTGTCGACCGGGCGGACTGTCCTCAGTGCGGCCCAACCGCGTCATGCCCCCAGGGCGGGGTTCTGTCTACGTAAAAGGCGCCAGGGGTCTGCGGCGATGTCTGCAACCCACCAGACCCGTCTTGAAACACGGACCAAGGAGTCTAACGCACGCGCGAGTCAGAGGGTGCAAGCAAAACCCGGTGGAGCAATGACAGTGAGGGCCGGCGCACACCACCGTAAAGTGGTATCAGAGCCGTTTTGAGAGTACGAGTACATGAGCACAGTATCGGACCCGATACCGGTGTGGGTATCGGTGCATCCCTAAAAAGAGGATATCCCAACCATTCCCACCCCCTCATATCTGTATACAAACATAAAAACAAAGGAAGTAACCGTCATGAGAACAGTTCATCCGTTCAGCAGATGTTCACTGTTCTTCTGCTAAAGGCCAGATGTTTGAACCGAGGTCGTTGTCTCCGTCCTCAGCTTCTCTTCCAGTACCCAGTGAGCCAGTCGCAGCCAGCTCCGTTCTACGTGGGCGGGCCCATGGGTGGGATTGACAGCATGGCGGGTACTGAGCCCGCCCAGCAGGCCCCGCCTCCGGCGCCGATGACCCCGGCCCCGCCTCCCTCCGCCTCCTCCTGCTCCGCGGGCCCCTCCCCTTCCTCCCAGGGATCCGAGACCTCGTTCGACTGCACGCACTGTGGCAAATCTTTACGTTCCAGGAAGAACTACAGCAAGCACATGTTCATCCACTCCGGTAAGACACGCCTCCGTCTCCTTCGCTAGGCTCGCTCCCTCTGAATGATATCTATAATACGACCGCTGTTTGGTAATATGTTAGCCCGTTCATTTAATAATGCAATAACATATCAAGTGTGTCTGTCAGCTTGTTGTGGAGTTTTCAGCTTTCTGGGTAGGATGTTGTGTAGCTTCATATATCAACCAGCCAGAGTCATTTATTATTGATAAGATGGAGGAGCCTCTCTGAATACATCTACCTCAACGGACTGTAATAAAACTCGTTATAACATTTGATCTATTTTTACTTTCTAATTTGAATTTGAATCTAAAAAAACAGGAGTGCTTCTAACCCTTTTACTGTATTTATGTGAATAATAATAATAAAGTATCTGGAGGTGTTTGTACGCTGCTGTAACGCTCACCACTCCTATTTATGTTGTATGGAAATAAAAATGCGTTAGGGCTTCCCCGTCTAAATCAACTAATCGATTAGTCGACTAAATCCTAGCGTGCATGCAGATGAACGGCGTTCCTTTGCCGGTGGGACTCCTCGCTCTCTCACCCGGTAGCGGCGTGGAGGGAGACGGGCGCCGGTCTGCATGAGCTGCCGGCGCTGCGGTGCTGAGAAGCCGGTCGGCAGAGTTTCACTTTGGGGGCGTTACGTGACGAGTTGTTATCAGTCCACCTGACGAGGGCGGCTTCACCCGCCGGGTGTTTTCACCGTGAACATTTGTTTTTCATTCAGAGAAAATGACTTTCCTTTCCCCGGCATCAGAGGTGAATTATCACAGCGGGAGTAAAGTAAAAATCTAAACAGAAACTCAACTAACGTTAGTCTAACGTAGTTTTAACTTGTTGTTCCAGATGTTTTCATGTATGAAAAGAGCCCAAATGAACCCTGTAGGTGGACTACTGGATCACTATCAGCTGTTTGATCACTATCAGCTGTTTGATCACTATCAGCCGTAGCGTATCGTACCGTATCGTAGCGTGCCGTACCGTACCGCTCTAGATGAGCCAGATATCGTCCGTGGGCAGTGTTACGTGTCGTATCGTAGTAAAATGGTATGGTTCCACCTCTAGATGTACTGACGCCTCTCTCTCTCTCTCTCTCTCTCTCTCTCTCTGCCTCTCTCTCTCTCTGCCTCTCTCTCTGTCTCTGTGTGTGTGTGTGTACATGCGTCCCCGTCCCTCCAGGTCAGAAACCTCATCAGTGCTCCATCTGCTGGCGCTCCTTCTCCCTGCGCGACTACCTCCTCAAACACATGGTGGTGCACACTGGCGTCAGGGCCTTCCAGTGCTCCATGTGCGGCAAGCGCTTCACCCAGAAAAGCTCGCTCAACGTGCACATGCGCACCCACCGTGCCGAGCGCACCTTCCAGTGCAACGTGTGCCACCGGGCCTTCACCCACCGCACCTTGCTGGAGCGCCACGCCCTGCAGCACGCCCACCACGCCCCCCAGGGCCCAGGCCAGCAGGGGCGCGGAGCAGCCGACATGACCTCACCTACCAAGCACAGTCCTCCGGCTCTGGGAGGGCCCTCAGGTATGGCTGGCGCGGCTGGCATGGTCGGCAGCATGGCCAACATGCCCAGCCACGGAGCTTCCTCCACCTAGAGAGAGAGAGAGGGGGGGAGATACGGGGGAGGATAGTGAGCCCATTCCTTGAACCAACACGTATTACGTCCTAACAGCCTTGTTGATCTTTAGTTCTGGTGGGAACCGCGCTGACAGGTTCTAACCTTCGATCAGGGTTCCTACATGGGGCTGGACCGGCGTCTGGAAACGATGTCAATCTGAAAGATGTCTTTGGAATTGCACAAATTGTAGAACTAGTCGTTCCCTCCCCCAGAAACCTTTAGGTAGTTGTAGGCCTCCTGTCATTTCCTGTGTTGTGACATTTGTTGCTGTGACGACTAATCATGAAGCGATGGAGCAACGTCGCTAACAATCACACACCTCGTTGAACAGCCGTCCAAAATCCAGCCAAAAACAAGTTCATCTAGAAAACAGAGAATGTGTAGGAACCCTGTTTCAGAGACACCAGAGAGGCACCAAAGAGGTTAGGAGGACAGAGCGGGTTGGGGAGTGGGCGAGGGGAGGCGTAGGGGAGGCGTAGGGGAGGCGTAGGGGAGGCGTAGGGGGGCTAGGTGGAGGCCAGGGTGGGATGGGGGGGAATATGGAGATGCAAGTTAGGGGAAGGGGAGGGGGGGGGGGAGGGGGGGGGCGGTTTTATCCACCCTCAATTCATTTAATTCAAGTTTGAATATTGGAGTTCATTCAGTATCTATAAATGCATAAAGTTTGTTTACAACCCAGTTGTTAATGGTAATGCTGTTAGCATGTCCCCGTCCGTGGTGTCTGCAGGTGTCCGTGACGTCTGCAGGTGTCCGCAGGTGTCCGTGTCTGCAGGCGTCTGCAGGTGTCCGTGGCGTCTGCAGGTGTCCGTGGCGTCTGCAGGTGTCTGCAGGTGTCTGCAGGCGTCTGCAGGTGTCCGTGTCTGCAGGTGTCTGCAGGTGTCTGCAGGTGTCTGCAGGTGTCTGCAGGCGTCTGCAGGTGTCCGTGTCTGCAGGTGTCTGCAGGTGTCTGCAGGTGTCTGCAGGTGTCTGCAGGTGTCTGCAGGTGTCCGTGTCTGCAGGCGTCCGTGTCTGCAGGTGTCTGCAGGTGTCCGTGGTGTCTGCAGGTGTCCGTGTCTGCAGGCGTCTGCAGGTGTCCGTGGCGTCTGCAGGTGTCTGCAGGTGTCTGCAGGTGTCCGTGTCTGCGTCCGTTAATCGAGTAGAATGGCAGCTGAAGTCGGGGCTTGTCTGACTGATGACAGCTTGGCCAGATATTTTCTTCATCCAGTATACGTGTACGTTCGTCAAATCCGCCCCAACAAAACGATGGTACAATAACAGTTGGCTTGGTGAAAAGGTGGATCTCCCTTTCTCTGCTGAAATCAGGATTTAAACATTTATGATGTAACAACTAGAGCTGTCAAAGTTAAAGCCTTAATGCAAATGTGTTTTAACGCCACGAATTTCTTTAACGCAAAGCGGCTCACTTTTAAAGCTAGAGTGAAGATCCTGGTATCATAGTAAACTATAAACCTGATGGATCCATCGGTACCAACCAGGTCAGACTAGCTGGTCATGAAGAGGTTAAATAACGCTCCAAAGGGTCCCTTGACCTCTGACCTCCAGATCAGTGAATGTGAATGGGTTCTCTGGGTACCCACGAGTCTCCCCTTTACAGACATGCCCACTTTCTGATCATCACATGCAGTTTGGGCATATAGTTTTATGCTAAATGCAGAACCTGTGAGGGTTTCTGATCAATATCTGTCATTTACAATAATAAATATATACATCCATTTACATAAAGCAGCATATTTGCTCACTACCATGTTGATAAGAGGATTAAATTCTCCAAATCTCCCTTTAAGGTTCATTTAGAACAGATACAACATGTGTGATTAATCCTGATTAATAATTTGAATGGATTGACGGCCCTGATATCTACACAACCAACGTGTTTATGATGATGCATTTCAATTTAAAATGGACAAAGTTCTTTCTAAATGCATGATGTTCCCAAAGTCAACGAGGAATCCTGATCTCAGTTTGGACCAAAGTAGTGGTGATTATGATTTCAGCCCTCCATCGTAGCATTGCATCAGGGAAACATTAATATCGTCAGTCTGAACTAAGGTTTCAACTTGAACAACACATTGTTTTGTGCATATCCCAAAGCTGTTTAACTTTTACTGGAGATCAACGGGAGGGAGATAACGGAGAGGAATGGAGGTCGTTTCTGGAACAGTGTGAGTTTAGAGAAGGAGTTAGTCTCCCGTCACCGCGCGCTGCAGGATTATGGACAAAATGGGAATCACCATTATTCATTGATTTTAGATACAAAATATTTGAATTGCACTTTAAATCCCCAGAGCGCTGCTTTGACTTCCCTGCTGCGCTGCATTCCTGCTGTTTTACAGCTCTTTGCATCAAAATCAGACTTTCAATCAGGTTCTTCTTCACCTGGATTCAGTCTGCTCTCTGTTAAAGGGACTGTTTGGAACTTCTTACTCGTATAAATCATTGCAGGGCGGTGTCTCATGCGCGCTCACTCCACACTGCAGAAGACGGGAGGCTTCAGCCTCAAAGCCCCCACTAGGATCAGCAGTGACTGATGGAGAGACCTTGGTCTGGTCAGCTAGCATTACTGCCAAGCAGCTGAACTCTAGAGTGATGCTGTGCTTTTAGCTGACGTGTGTCTCCTCACTGTGTTGAGTGATGCTCCTTCATGTCTATGTAGAGCAGCACAAGGCCAGCAGCAGGACGCTGACTTTAGTTGACTCAACGGACACATGAAGCTGCTAACAACACATTAGGATTCTGACTGACAGGCCCTTTAAAATGAGTAATATATTACTCATCCAGTCTGGACGGCAACAAATTTGCTCACGGGTTTCCACCGTAGCGTGCGCACGCAGCGGCATGACAGCTCGCTGAAAGTGAAGCTCAAACATCTCTATCGCCCCCTGGTGGCTGGCTGTTCGTTCAGGAAGCGTTTGATTTGATTTGATTTGCAGCGTTTCCTTCTGCAGTCGATCGTGTTCATTTAATTGTGGGAAGCTAAATCGTGATAAATATTGGATTCATTGTGCATCCCTACTCTCACCTGTTGTCCAAAGGAACATTTGCTTCCCGTTCTGATTAAATGCACCTTAAGAGACTCCAAAGTTCTCCAGTTTATAGTGAATATTAAAGAACTCCTGAATTAAGTGAATTGAATGTGAATGGAGCCCGAAGCTATTCATGAGCTAACCAGGGTGACAGGAAGGTTGATGATGAATGAGTCCATGAAGAAGGAAAGTAGTCCGAGCAGAATGAGACTACAGCAGGGAGGGAGGATGAGGAGGAGGAGGAGGAGGAGGAAGAGGAGGAGGAGGCGGAAGAGGAGGAGGAGGAGGAGGAAGAGGAAGAGGAGGAAGAGGAGGAGGAGAAGGAGGAGGAGGAGGCGGAAGAGGAGGAGGAGGAGGAAGAGGAGGAGGAGGAGGCGTGATGCACAGCAGTGTGAATGAAATTCACCTTCATCCATCAGACAGCTTTGTAACATTTTCCACAGGCGCCACTGGTCGGCCCCGGATCATATACCTCGAACCAGGACGAGCCCCCGGCGGCTCGGAGGGACACTATTTTCTCTTTTTGAAATGTTTGGGAAACGTTTCAGCATGTTTTACACACACACACACACACACACCTACAATTACCTCGGTGGTCCAAAGACAGGCATTATGCTTCACATCTTTAAGCTACATCAAAACGAAGAAACAGTGAAAACTAAAGCTACGATAGATCCGTTTACTTTTTGAAAACCTTAACTAAAGTACTTCTATGTAAAGTTCCTGTACATCGCTACGACGCTCAGTTTGTTATTTGTTGCTCATGTGATTCTTTGATGCAGAAATAAGGCAAAAAAAAACCCCAAAAAAAAGAACCTTTTCAAGTGAAAGAGCCATTCAGAGGACGTTCAGCGCTGAATAATAACTATGACAAATCAGTGATTTTTATCAGGATTTCTATTGAGTGTTTGGTTGTGTTTGTCTTTTGGGGCTCTGGTTATTAATAATAATAATAATAATAAATGGGAAGTGTTTGTCGCTTAAAAAAAAAAAAGCTTTTCTCGCAGCACTATGAAGAAAAACCAACTTTGTAACGTTTTAGTAAAACTAAATTAATCATGAAAATGTACAATCACCCCGACTAGTTTTGACAAAGTCAAACTGGTGATAATGTTAATTATCACTTTAATATTTATTACAATTTGATCTCTATGCACAATAAGTTTGCACATCCTAACGTTAGACCTAGATGTTGTCGTCCCTCCAGTATTTGGCCTGAGGTTGTTTTATTCCCTTTTCTTTTGCACCTTAAAGGTGCTCTGAAGAAGACCTGAACGTGTCCCTGCTTTCTGCTCTTTTCCCTTGATGTGTGTCGATGGAAGCATTATACGATATCTGGTAGTTTCCTTCAGCTTGGTGAGAGACGGGACGTCCTCCGCGGACCTTCCTAAGTGAGACCTTTTTGATCTTTTGCGAGTGATGAGATATAATTTGACAGAAATCTCACTTTAATGGTATTGTTCCTTTTGAGAGTGAATCCAGCAGAGCCTGCGGTCTGCCTGGACCTCTCTATAAATGCTGACATTAAATGTCCCATTTGAAACTGCTTATTTACACGCAGCGGGCCCGGCAGCGGGCCCGGCAGCGGGCCCGGCAGCGGGCCCGGCAGCGGGCCCGGCAGCGGGACCTCGTTTGGCCTCTGAACATTACAGATTGATTAGTTTCAGCGTTGTGGATGAAAATTCAAAGCTGAGTTTAAGAGAAGCTGGACTGAAACTCGTCCAGCTCCCTGTTGGTTATAAGCTATATATATATATATCTATATCTATAAAAACAAAACGCCAAACCTTTGGTGCTTCTTTCTGTTTGGAAATCTTTACCTCATTTGCCAGTTGCCAACGGCGTGCTGCGGTCTGCGTTTGGTAAATAAGCAGCGGCGAGCCGTGTCCGAGGTTCCGCGGAGCCTCGGCGGCGGAAGCGGTGTCTCGGTGCGGACCCTTGTACAGTACTGTAATCTGTGTGCTTTGAAGCCATGTCAGCGCATCGTAACGTACTGTGGTATGCCTTTCTTTGTCCTGTTTCACTGGGAGGGAGGAGGATAGCTGTTTTTATACATTAATATTCTTTAACAGACAGAGTTCAATACGTCAGAAGAAGAAGAAGAAGAAGAAGAAGAAGAAGAAACAGTCATTTTATAAATAAAACAAATCTCACTTTGTCATCGTAAACACATCTTTTATGTATAAAAGACTAAAGGCATGATTTTAACTTTTCTGACAACTTAGATGTCGTACTCAATGAATTTATGAATTTATGAATTTATGAATTAATGACTTTTAAAAATGAGTGATTTCAAACATTTCTTTCTCCAAATAAAAAAGTCTTCTATGAGTCCAAGGCCGGATCCTCGTCACGCTCTGTTCTCAATGAGTGAGTGAATGAATGAGTGAGTGAATGAGTGATGCTCCAAGGCCGGATCCTCGTCACGCTCTGTTCTCAATGAGTGAGTGAATGAATGAGTGA
>CAKAOH010002191.1:0-15495 GCA_916701665.1 Sebastiscus tertius
AGAAAAGCAGGTGGGCCTAGCCCGTCCAAGACCAAACATCTACCTAATAGGTTCTGAAACGCATATGTTAACCAAAATAGGCTGTTACAACTATACTAGCCTAAATGCACCACAGTTCAATCATATAGGCCTTATACATCATCATCAGATGTAATGTCGCAGGCAGTTGACATGTAGGCCATACATGCATACTGTACAGTACATATCCACTTATATGTCGAGTATATAAAGCAACCTGTTACATTAATTGCCACCATTGCACTACTGTATTATTGTTTACAATTTACAGAAACCGCCTGACACATTGCATGTTATCTATTCAACACACAGCTGACATTAACAGCATGGCATAGCGTGGCACGGCGGCCACATATTCTCATACACACACACCCACACACAGCTGACAGACGCAACAGCATCAAGCGTATTGAACACCTACATTAACATTAAAACACATAACAACATAGCCATAACATAGCCCGGCACGGCGGCCACATATAAATACACTTTAACAGGGGCCACATAACGTTATGTGTCATTATTACTTGCCACTTGTTGAGGAGAAACTGACGCAGGTGAACTTCTCTTCCTCAGTGCACAGGTGTGTCGGTTTAACGACTGACCAGTGTTATCTGGTGACTTTCAGCCAAATGCATCCGTGTGCTCTTAGTAACTTTTATGCAACTGTTTGACGTAGATAATAAACACAGAGGAATATTTATTTAAAGTTGATGAAGTAAAATTCAAGGCTCTCTGTTTGTGTTTTCCACAGCTGCAGTGACTACAAGCAATCAGTGATCACCGCACCGGCTGTGAAAGAGGAAGGGCTGTGATGCCAAAACAGTTTGACAATTTCTCGCCCAATCACAATTTAAAACCCAGAAACTGATAAACCATTACATGTGCAATACAAGCATACAAAGCTTCATATCTGCATCCAATAATCAAAGATAAAATGTTAGATAAATGGACAATTTCAACCCACAAATACACAAATTCTCATGTCAATGTTGATGACGTCAAGGTATGTAGGTCCTCTGTTATCCCTTGCAACAACTGATTACATCACATGTCAATCAAATATTTCTCAAATCAAATGAATCAATAATATGAGTGATGTTGACAAAAGCAGCCCAAATTTCATCTACCAGCCCAATGCTATTTTCCACAGCCCAACTTAATCAAAAGTCGCCCAATCTGGCAACACTGAGGAGGGGCTGCTTGCAATCTGGCATTTGGGAAATGCACTGCCACTCAAAAAATTTGGACCTATAGGTAACCTAAACAAGAAGCACAAATCAAGAATTGTTTTATGGTTGTAGTTGTAAAAAGTAGTAATTGAAACAGAAACAAAAAAAAAACTTAACCTCCATTAGATTCTTCACATACAAGCACATACATGAAATTTGACCTCTGCATTTAACCCATCCTACGGAGCAGTGAGCTGCTGTAAAGCGCCCGGGGAGCAACTGGGGGTTCAGTGTCTCGCTCAAGGACACTTCGACATGCAGACGGTAAGAACTGGGGATTAAACCGCCAAACTTGTGGTTGAAGGACGGCCACTCTACCCACTGAGCCACCCATGGCTGTTTGCACCTGTATTCTCTTTAAACAGCATCCCTGTGGATGCCTTAATTTTGACCCTCACAGAATGTGAACTGAACTACAAAAAGGAACATCTTCACAATCAGATGGCATCAACACAACACCCTTAAAAGTACCTTTATGAAGCCTGTGATGTTTGTTGTTAAGATGATAATGTTAAAATTGTCAGAGAAAAGTGTTGATTTACTATACAGTACCTCTATGGTCATTTCAAAGGCTCTTGTTTGTGCTGTTGTTGTATTGCATTGCATTATCCTGACAGATGTTTCTAATGTTTCTTTCTACCACGGCTAAAATATTAGGAGAGCACTAAGAATCCCAAAATGACAGCTGTGCTGCTTTCCAAAAGGGGCTATTGGTATGCCACTGTTATTTCACTGCCATAATTACACTAATTCTTACTGGCATATGGGACTGCTGACAGTTATAGAGCCCAGTATTGTTCTTCTGGCACATTCATATTCCACTCAAACCTGGCATCACCCCTGTTGCACAAGCAGACACCACTTTGACAATCTACAATGTAGACAATCACTGATGATTTGAAGCCTGTACATGGTGCCTGATGTTTGCCTAAATAAAATACACAGTAAATAAATATATACTTCTATCACTGGTTTTTAATATAATATAAACACACAAAGCAGTCCAGGGAGGGATATTTCATTAAAGCTGTACTTGCCCTGGAGCTGCACTGTGGAGAAATACTCTGAAGGTTTTTAGCTTCAGAGGCTTTTATTTTACCACTATGACGTCAGCTCCCAGGCCAGATGTCTGCTCGACAGATAAAGAAGGGACAAGTGTGCACTCTCTTCACACTCTTGATCCTCCAGATTCCACTCACACCAGGGATGGGATGTGTGAGACTCGGGCCAAAGCGGTTTCCTCCTGAGCAGAACCCTCTAGAACCAGTATCCAATCAGAAAGCTCCATGTCTGCGCCCCGAGAGGTTTGATCCTATCACATAGTAAAGAGAACCATGTAACAGCGGACTCTGGAGTGTACTGTGATTGGCCACAGGCGCACACACCTACACACACACATGGCGCTCTTTACAAGGAGATAGGTAACAGGGAATGAGGGTACTTCCCCACTTGAGTGACTTTATCTACTCTTTTTCGAGGCTGCAGATTGGCAAGAACATGTGCTAGGTGGTGACTCAAAGGGGAAAGACAAAATGTAGTGTAAACACTTCAGTGAAAAGTGAGTTAATTACGGATACAAAAGGGTATGGGTCACCTTTGGTTGAATGACAATTAGCAGCATTTGTCAGCTATGAAAGAGGTCTGGTAATCAACACAAGTCTCAAAAGCATAACGAGACAATGAGCAGAGCTGCAAAAACTCATCTGTGTCCAAACTTCACCATTGATAACTAAAAGAAAACAATATGTATATACAGAATTATTGGATTAATTAAAGGTGTAGTTCAACAGTTTGCTCATTTGTTTTCTTCCTGAGAGTTAAATGAGAACTTTGATACCACTCATAATGTAATCTTGAAGCTACAGCTGGTTAGTTTAGCTCAGCTTAGCACAATGACTGTCCAAAGGTAACACAATTTGCCTACCAGTAACTCTAAAGCTGACTAATGAGCATATCCCGCTTGTTCAAGCCGTACGGAGTCTTATCGTCACTGTGAGGTTGCCAGGCAACCGGTGAAGATATAGTCTGGTACCTATAAACACAATATGCATACGGCACATTTGCAGTGTTTATGTGTTTGTGTTTCTGATTGCATAAAGGCAGGATTTGTCAGGTTTGGATTTAAATGGAATATTAGTATCATTTTGTGTTCTTGAAAATGTTTTGATCTCACATTTTGTAAATAGGCAAACAACCAGGCACCATCACAAGGCTAAGGTTAATGAGTCCTCCAAATATCAATAATCATTACTGACCCCAAATCATCTACCAATGCCTCGAACAATTAGGCACAATAGTCTTCCAGATTGTAGGATGATTAAGTGCTTTGGATGACAAGGTCACAGCCAGGACATGCTTGCAAAAAAAAAGACCACGTCCCATTTAAATTCTTACTTTCTGTAACTGAGTCTGATTTATGAATATTGATAAGGACTGGGAGGGGATTTTTCTCCAATTCTGACAGTTTGTGTTCCCCTACGTCCTTAACAATGTTTATTACCAGCCTTTGTCAGTTCTTCAAAATCCCAAATTCATCTCTTCATTTCCCCTTACCTCTTAATATGCTCACACTTGTGCTGTTTTTTGTCATTTTGTTAAGTGTCAACATTGTGATAATTACCATCGTGAATGAAAATCTCATCCAACTCAAGTGGGTTTTTATTCCACAGTCCAGTGGTATCAAAGTTTGCAACTGTCTTTTTTCCAGCCGTGTCTCCAAAAAATATTTGTGTTTGACGTATCACAAATACGTTTCTGACATAGACTGTATATATAGATAAACGACACGTCTCCACTTCTTCTCAATGAACAAAAGTGAAGCCAAAATATCCCAGATACGGGTGCTGCCATCTTGAGATTTTGACATCATTTGGAGCCAGAGTCTGTACAGTAGTGATTGGGGGGTGGAGCCGCGGTATCAAGGTCCCACCCACACATCCGCCCGAACCAATCGTGAGCCGAGCACGGCCGCAGCTTGTTAGCTATAGAGAATCTCAGCTGCCAATCGTAACGTCGCATCCCCTTTTTATATCATCAAATAACTACTTAAAACTAAACTTATCAGAAAAAAATAACACTTGATCACACATCAGCATGATAAGAACTACCTAAAATGACAAAAATCACCTTTGGGAAAAATGGATTTGATGTGTTCTTTGACTTTTTATTTTGGCCCATGTCCCTTCTGCTAACATTAAGGAGGCGGGATTTATGACCTATACTGCAGCCAGCCACCAGGGGGCAATCGGGATGTTTTGGCTTCACTTTTGGGGAGCTGTCAACACAAGACTTTCACCCAGGAGAGCACTGTTCATGTCACGTGTGAAACCAAGTCAACATTGATTTATTTTACAATCGTAAAATTAAATAACTTAACAAACGTACTTATTGTAAGTCAAACCATGATGTTTTTTACAAAACCTAACCAAGTTGTTTTGTTGCCTAAACAAAACCAAATAGTTTTGTAGTGTTTTTGTAAGTTTTTGTTTCAATATACCATCCGGGAGTTTCCCTCGAAACGTAATTGAGAATGCAGAATTGGAACGTAATTTTGTAAGAGACAGGGTCGCCTTTTTTCGGGACAGCGTTCCACCTTAACTGTTGTTTTAGCTGACTAAGCCTTAATCAAGGTGATTAAACATGTAAACAGATTAGAAATATTAATCCTTTGTTGTTTGAGGTGATGGACAGCCCCAAGGTGGCCGATTTTGTTTGTTCGTCTTCTTGTTGTTAATTTTCTTTCTTTTATCTATTCTCTCTGGCGCCAAATGCGTGTGTTTGTACACAAGAGTGTGTTGATGTGTGTGGCGAAGGCCTGTCTCTCCTGAGATGGCTGGAGATGGAAGTAGTTGTTTGTTTTTATCCTCTACCCCTTTTTTCACTCTCCTTCCCTTCCTCTTGGAGAAGACGACCGAGTTACTGTACCACCCGCTAATCAGCAGCGCTGAGATTAACTCCACGGAAAACCAAACAAACAAAGAAAGGCAGAGATTTTTCTTCTCCGCCTGGACTTGGCAAGCACTCCTCCCTTCCCTGGATCCCTCGTTCCTTGTCCGAACGGAGACGAGAGGGAGTGTAGAACAAAGGAGTAAGCATCCTTTTGTTGGGATTAGGTGAAACGAGAAAGGCTCTTGTCTTAGAGGCACTGGGCGCATGTTTCCCCATCTAATTTAATAACGGGCCTTTGTGCCTGTGAGATTTATATATATATTTTTTATTTGTTTTGCTCGTGCCTGGCTGTGTGTGTGTATTTGAAGTGCGAACCTCACACTTGTGTGCAAATATGTTGGTATCTCATACCATGACGAGAGACAAAGTGATTCTAAATAATCCACTCTGACCTGTGAAATGGCGGGGAACACTTTGAAGACAGGTCGTGTTTGCTCGCGGATGTCTGTGTCGCTATATGTGTGTTTGTTTGTGATAAGGCTGTAAAAATAATAACCGCAATCTATTGAAGTGTGGCACGTCCTTATTTGGTTTGATTGGATTTGAAATGCCTTTGTTAATTTTCGTTCATTTACAGTTCAGGCACAACAAATAAGCACGACACGAGTCCTCTCTATCTCTCTGCACATTTATGGGATTTATTGACTCCCCTGCCCTAAACATCACAGTAATATCTCACTGACAGGGTCATATTCTATTCATGTGTGCGTCTGAGCATGTCATTTTTATCTATTGTGCATATTTTATGAATGATGTGAACAAGTGTATATGTAACTTCCCTATAATGGATTCATCTCCAGAGAAAATCACAATGATGGCGTACGTCTGCCACAGCCGCAGCTGGTGTCACATTAAATTCTTTCCTCTGCACAAACTCTTCATCTAAGAGCCCCCTTGTCTTCCGTGACATCGCCTCTAACCTGATACAACATGATGGCTGCGATTAAAATAATATCACTCCATCCCCTCTGTCTCAGGGTCAGTGGTCCTCTGGGAAAATGGGAGGAGCAGATGACATTCATCACATGTCTCAAGCACCTCATTCTGGACATATTTAGTTTGAGGGGGGGATTTGCGGATGAAGAAAAAGATTTGATGGGGATGATCAATTTTAGCCGCTAATCCAAATGGCCTTATAGGTGACAGGACGGGGCTATTGACCTTGTGTCAAGATGAAAATCGCTCGGAATTAAGCATTCAAGATCTCAGGGTCGTCGAGATGTTATCACAGAGATAAGAGCCCTTTTGTCTGTGTCTCCGTGCCATACTTCAGAATGAATTTTGCCGTTTTACAGCCATCTTCTGCAACACAGGAAATCAATACAACCTTAACTAAACCCCTAAATGTAATGCTCATTGCTATTGGCTGCTTCTAACTGACCGATTGCCCTCACTCTGAGTGTTATTGGTTAACGCTCACCTCAACCTGTCTGTATTTCCCTCGCTGGAACCAAGAAGTCCACGAGGTCTATTTATTTAATTCTATTTCATTTATTCTTGGTTCTGCCCTGTGTAAACAGTATGTGTGTTTGGGCCCAGAGCCATGCTCAGACAAATCAGTTTTTCCTTATACTGACTGACACATAGAAATGTATTTTGAAACTCTAGACACACCAGACTGTAGAATAAGAATGAGAGGAGGAAGAATGGAGGAAATAAAGAGTGAGAAAGACGAAGAAGAAGAAGGAGGAGGAGATGAGAGGTTTGGTAATAAAATATTGAGTGCCTAGAGTCAAACTGCCCTTTCTCAAACAACCTGTGACATGTCAAGGTCAATAATCACATTGCCTTTTTTACTCTTTGTGCAACTATTTGTGTTCTGTCACCTACACATACACACACACACACACACACACACACAGAGCCGCGCACAGACAAATAAACACACTGTGACACCTCTGAACCCTCTGCAAGAGTAAATGAGTTCCTTCCTTCGGGGTAAAACTCCAGAGTGAAAAAGTGTTTACAAGTGAGTGTGTGCTGTTTGCGAACGCGTGCACTCGTTTGTGCATGTCCGAGCGTGCTTCTGCATACGTGCGTGTTGCTGCGGCTCTCAGGCCAGAGCGGACACAGGTCTCGACCCTGTCATTGTGTGGGAGTAGGGAATAGCGGGAGGCAATGGAGCTGGAAAACACAGAGAATCAGAACAAGACCTGCTGGAAGCACCCGTGGGCTTTTTTACAGCCAGCTAGAGAACAGCCCTGCAGCTTGACAAAATATGACACAAACACACAACACTTTTAACACGAGACAATCAGTGGGGCAGACGGGGGGGGAGAGGAAGGAAGTTTATTGTTTTTTGTATTTTATAAATGTTTCTGGATAACACTAAGAGCGAAGGGCTGTCAGAAATAGGAAGAGCAAAATGGGAGGAGTAGTGAACAAAACATGTTAATCATCTCCTGGCAGTCCTTTAGAGTCGACTGGCCTCATTCTGTCTTGTGTGTGTACGTGTGTACATGCATGTACGTGCTATGCATGTGTGTGTGTGTACGTGTGTGTGCAGAGATGGTCATGTCGCACAGAGCAGCTAATGAATTAAACAGAGCCTGTGTGGGAGTATTTAAGTGATGGTGCTAAGTGCTTACAGTATGCATTTTACTGCATTGTGTTTTGTCTAGTACACTTTGTGAGTATGTGTGTGTGCAGCTGCACAAGAAAAGATGATCTTTATCTTTGCTGAACAGCTTGACATAGAGTAGTGTGGACACAGTCATGATCTGCGTGCCTTGAGTTGAATCTATTCAATGACATCTGGCTGCCCACTGTTAAAACTACCTCACATTTAAAACACATACAAAGGCAGCAAAAATGAAAGTGCAGAGGCATTGAGTGGCTCCTTCAAAATGTGTAAGTGATTCAAATCAAACTAGTAGATTTAGGTGGAGATGGTTTGTGTTGTATACCATGGTTATCACTAAGCTAAGAATTAGGGCTGTCAATGTAAATGCGATGATATCGCGTTAGCCCAAATTAGTTTTAACGGCACTAATTTGTTTACTGCATTAACGCAATCGATCTTTTGGAGATTGTAGCGGGCTCAGTTTTAAAGGTAGAGTAAAGGGTGGCATCATGTGAAACTAGAAAACCTGAGGAATCCATTGTTGCAAACACTGTCATACTAGCTCGTAGGGAAAGAGGCTAAAAAAAGCTCCAAAAATGTGCTAAATTTTGGCGAGGAAAAACTGGCATGGCCATTTTCAAAGGAGTCTCTTGACCTCTGACCTCAAGATTTGTGAATGAAAATGGGTTCTCTGGGTACCCACGAGTCTCCCCTTTACAGACATGCCCACTATGATAATCACATGCAGTTTGTGGCATGTCATAGTCAAGTCAGCACACTGACACACTGACAGCTGTCGTTGCCTGTTTGCCTTGAGTTTACCATGTTATGATTTCAGCATATTTTGTATTCTGAATGCAGTACCTGTGAGGGTTTATGGACAATATTTGTCATTGTTTTGTGTTGTTAATTGATTTCCAAATGCAGACCTATTTACCCACTTCCATGTTGATAAGAGTATTAAATACTTGACAAATCTCCTTTAACGTACATTTTGAACGGATAAGAAATTTGTGATTAATTTGTGATCAATCGCTATTAAATATTTTAATCGATTGACAGCCCTACTAAAAATATGATTGGCCGACATGGACAAGACGTACTTGATATGAAGGACTTATTCTTAAATAACAAAAACACAACGATTCTTAGTTTTAGGTGATTAGACACTGATGAAAACATGGTTACGAATGTTAATGTTGAATATACCCTTCCTTTAATTGTGAATAGACTATTACTTTCTTGTTCCATCAAAGGTCGAACTAAAGATCTGATTTGCTCCAATAATTACTCACATGCTTTAATTTACGCAAACTTTTAGCAGCTTTGCAATGAATCAATAAACCTTCACATTTAGGAGCCTAATAAGTTCTCATATCAATGGGTCTGTAAAATCGAAAGTGAAAGAAAAAGCCTCATCTGTTCCATGTTTTGTCTCCTGTTGGTGGGTTTGGCCTTTGGCTGGCCTTTAGACTATGGATTGGACCTTTAAATGTTTTGGATCTCGTTTGGTTGCTCTATTATCATAGACACTATGTATAGATGAGCTGTTAATTAAGGTTAAGTGGTCTGCTCAGCCTTGTGCTACAGTACAAATGATGTTGGAACAACATCGAGGAAGATACCCAAGTGTGTGTACATGAATAAAAGCAGGAGTACATATGAGCACACATTGTATGGAGCAACTGTATGAATCCACACATGCAGACACACAGAAGGAGCTCTCTTCTCTCGCCTGACCCTGTGAGCTTGTTGAGCTGTGTGATGTGAATGTGTTATGACACTCTCTGCAGGCATGCAAAATTAAACAGGGGCTCCCACAGGAGGAACCATACATACTTAAGCTGTGATTTCCAATGCTTCATATACGCCAGGACATGGAGAGCTTCTGCTCGAAGACACTCTCGCACACAATTTTGAACACGCACACACACACATACAAACATTTCCACAATGTTGTACCATTGAAAATGTAGGGTTTGCATTATGTATCCTTGCTTTTTCCATACCGAACAGCATGTCTTGGCTTCTTTACAAGGCCGTAGAGATCACTTAGACACGCACCCCGTCTTTAGATTATTCTTCATCTCTTTGTTTTTCCCTGACGATGGATTTGTCCTCAAGTCATCCTCTGTTTTCTATCCAACCTTCACTAATTTCTCTGTTTTTGCTTTACATGCTATTGTTGCACACAGCCATACATGCATGAGAGCACAAATACATGCATACAGTCATACACAAATAAATATAGGAGCAACAAAAGCTAATCATGTCAGAGACAAACAAGCCAGCGTCTTCCGGACTTTATGAAGAATATATAATAATTTGAAGTGATTGGCATTCTATTATATAATAATACCATAATATACTGTCTATCTCAGTGGGCAACTCCGGGGTATGAAAAGTGAAGCCAGTGCAGAAGTGCCTTAAACTTGCATTATTTCTAATAGCCAGCAGGGGGCGACTCCTCTGGTTGCAAAAAGAAGTCTGATTGTATAGAAGTCTATGAGAAAATGACCCTACTTCTCACTTGATTTATTACCTCAGTAAACATTGTAAATATGAGTTTATGGTCTCAATCGCTAGTAAATTATGGTCCCATTTAGAGTCAAATAGACCATAAAGCAGGGTATGCTTTTAGGCGTGGCTACCTTGTGATTGACAGGTCTCTACCACGGCGTTGTCCGGTCTGGGAGTTGTCCATGTTTTGGTATTAAACCCTTAACCTTTTCACAGTGGCCAAAATGCTGAACTTGAGGCTTCAAAACGGCAGTCCAAAAACGAATGTGTGATGTCACAATGAACACAACCACCTCTTATATACAGTTTATGGTCTATCTGTGCATGGTAGATATAAATATGTATCAGTAGTTTCAAAAATCCCATCCTGGATCGTTGCTTACTTATTAAACACCTACAATCCTTTTGCTTTGTAGACAGTCTTTTCCACCTTTATTACCACCTTGTCATCTATTACTGGTCTAGTTACCCGAAAAATACAGCTGAAATTACTATGTTTTTATTTAAACTCATTTTAAATGGCTCTGTTTAGGCATGTTTGAGCAAACAGCATGAAAGGTAATATTACAATAGGGAGGAACAAATCAAAACTCAGCTAGAAGATGGGGTCAATGCGGAAATGCAGCTGTGTTGCTGAAGAGTCCTTGAGCAAGACACTAAATCCCTGCCATCCTTATGTGCACTGCTCTGCTCTGACCCTCCTCTGTGACCTCCCTGTGCAGGGAAGAACGTGACAAGACAATTTCCTGTTTGGAATTAATGAAGTATCACATTAATATTGAGAAACGTTGTTAAATGGCTGTGTTAAGGCCGTTAAGTTTGATTTAATTGGCTTTATGCAAAGCAAAGGAAGGCCGAGCAAAATTGCTGTCTGAGAATTTGAGCCATGGTCACAGTTATTTTGTACAGCCAAACCGCTCACTCTGGAGAAAAAATCGAATCACAAATCAGAAATAAAAAGACCTCGGATATCTTAAAGTAGCCATTTGATTGGCTGCAAGTTTGGTAATGTCCACTTCTGAAAAACAGCACTTCTGATTGTTATTTTTGTTTGGTAGAAATAGCTTTCCAACCCAGCAAAATGCATTATAGCAACAGTCCACTGGGTCTTCACTATTTCCAAAACAACAGTTGTGCATACATTTTTCCAGATGTCCATGACTACTGATTAATCTTTGCAATTTTGAAGCATCCAAGTGGCTCCTCGGGGTAAATTGCAAACCATAAAAAAACAGGTTACAAACAATGTAAAAATGATTTACAATGCACAATTGGTTTATCTGAATGACTAAGTTCAAACTCTTCTCTCAAGTTCTTTTCTCCTGATAACAACGAATCACTCATTCTACTGTGTGTATTGGCACTTAGTATGTTATTCTCCACTTAACACTAACTGTATGCATGTGTGCTATTGTCCTCAAGTATGCATACCTACATACCTACTCAGATCCTCAAGGTGTGTCATTTACATGGATATATGTCTTTATTCTCACGCATAGAGAATGGCTCATATTGGAGTGAGCACAAGAGGGCAACGCATTTTTGTGTGTAAAATATTCTTCTTCCCACATGGGAGTCATTGGCAGGATGAACTTTTCCTCACCTGCGATGTGTTACACTCCTCTTGAAAGCACACGAGCCCAAAGCAACATCCTGACCCACTTCAAGTAGAGAAGAAAGCCAGGCCGACTGCAGTGAAAGCACCAAAATGTCAAACAAGAGGTGCTCAGTCAAGGTTCAGTAAATACTCTAGAGGGGTCAAAGTGAGAAATGAAGAAGATGAAATGATTCAAAGGCTATTAAGAGAGAGTGCGAGCCAGCGACGGAATGAGAAATCAGATGAACAAAATTATTTCAAAGGATTTCTTGTGAGGTTTTCAACTAGCCAGTAACTTGTCTCATACTGCAGACGGATGGTTTCATCACTTTCAAGGTTTAAGATCAAGTTCCACTCAAGTTTGTTTTGAATATCTGGTGCGATTTCACTACTGTCCTGTGGTTGAGTCATTGAATAGTGTGGAAGAAAACATTACTTTCCCACAGCTGTGAGAGTCAACTGCAGCTGCAAGCTGACTGTTACGTGATACATTCAAAATGATCAGCATTTCTATAAAATGTAAACATTCATCTGAATTATAATAGTTAAAGTCCACTTTGATTTATAGTTAAAGTTGCACAGTTACAATTTTTTTTCAGAATGTTTTCGGCGTCATTGGGCAAAACTTCCATAATAACCTTTCGACATATTGTAGTTTAAGTGCTCTGAGAGATAACTAGACTTCTGCACCTCCTTATGGCTCTGTTTTCAGGCTTTAAACAATCTACTTTGAGACTTTGGCCAATCACAGGTCATTTCAGAGAGAGAGCATTCCTATTGGCTATTCATTCAACAGAGGCAGCTGTCAATCACTCGCAAACTCCAGTCAAACGGTCAAACTACGCAGCGCTGATCAAATATGAATTAATATTCTGTTACTGTAATACCTATATCTTGCCTCAAATGTTTTCAGAAACATATTGTAGTGTACTGTTTAGCTATAAAATGAGAAAGTTTGCTCCAGCTGGTGGGCGGTGCTTGGTATTTCCTCAACTGATCTCAACATGGCTGCCAGGTCACAAACTTTCACATTTTACAGATAAACAGTACACTACAAGATGTTTCTGAAAGGCGAGAAATAGGCATTGCAGTAACATAATATTAATTTATATTTGATCAGCGCTGACTAGTTTGATTGGAGTTCACGAGTGATTGACAGCTGCTCAGAGACGGAAAGGCTCCAGCTCGGCTCTGATTGGTAGTTTTCCTCCGGTCTGTGGAATATTACAGATGCCATTAAGAGTACCAGAGGACATTGGAGGACACAGAGGCACATGATTATTTTCAGATTACCTGTCTCATGCACCACTGTCAGGATATAGTGACCGTTTTATAAAAATAACTCTTTTTAATCATATTTGCTCCAATTCTGTCCACTACAGCTTTAAGTTGTCTGAGCCAGGTTAATTCATAAGTGGGGATCAATGAGTTCTCCTGCACAGTCATAAGAGGACACCTAATTTGTATTAGCAGCATGACTGCGGTGTCATCCGGGGCCAGAGCACAGTGGAGACAAAACATATGTAAAAGTCCCCTCGCTTTGATAAGTTTCTTTTCAAAAAAAGACAGCACATCAACCGGCATAATGAAAGCTCCAATCTGAACCCCTGTTGATGACTCTATATTGTACACATTAAGCATTTAAAGTCTCACATAGACTATTCTTTCTACTTCTGAGGACAGCCCCAGGAGCAAGCCCTGTTCGCAATATCATAACTCTTTCAATTCGTTTACCCCTCATGCACACATGCACATGCATACTGCACTCGCACACAGCTAGCGTCTTTTGAAGACGGCAACTCAAAGATGTTTCCCGGTAGGGGGAAACACTCACGCAGCGGGTAGTATTTTCACTTCATTACCTTAGTAAAATAGGAAAATAGAGTTATGAGTAATGGCAAAATAATACCCTGAGAAAAATCTCTATAGGCCACCTGTAAACATGAGGAGCTTCAAAGTTAAATTGTCAACACTTTAACTAGTTTGTTTTCAGTGGAGATGTGGGTAGGCTGTGCTCATGGGGACAACTATTCTTCTCAGGGTGTTCCAGACTTGTTTTTTTAGGTCTCAGTGTGACTGAAGTTCATGCGAGAGTACCTCTCTGCTCTGGTTTGTCTTATGTTAGCAGCTGCAGCAGGTGGGCCGGCCTTTTGTCTCAACAGATCACAGGTACTGGAACTCTGCTCCGCTCTCATTATCAACCCAAATTCAATTATGTAATAAGAGGCCTCGGCGCCTATGAAGTTGAATGGAATTGATCTTGATAAGGAGCAGAGACCCGTGAAATCTGCAGGGTCCGTGACCCACAGACCAAATAATAAGAAATACTGAAAAGATAGATGAGGCTGCCATGATGAGCAGAGACCTGCTGTGTGTGTGTGTGTGTGTATGTGTGTGTCTCTCTACAGTCAAAGCCTTTGCTATCATATTTAATAGTCAAGATACGCTTTTGTGTATCACCTGTGTATGGGTGTTTTGTAATTCTGTCTAAGGCACTTTTTAACAGAGCAGGAGTTAGCAAACAGACAGGTGTACGCCCACAGGGATTGATGTCATTCAGACAGACATGTACACACACATGCATACTCAAACACATGCCTCTGTGTGTATGTGTGTGTTCTTCAGTTAACCGAGTCTCCCAGGCCAGCCAGAGCTGCACACTTGTCCAAACCACTGTACTTTCATGTCAATTTGCCTTTTCACAAGGGGCGTGCAACTCACTGCGCCATTCACAATCTATCCTTCGCCCTGGATGAAAAGTTTCCGAGGCAAAAACTTCTGCATATAGTCAACGCTGCTGTTATCTTTATTTCATGACTCATGGTTTTAAAATAAATTTTGAAAATCTTTACATTATTCCATCATCTAGCCGTTATCAATAAATTAAACAAGTAACTGGCCTTCAATTTATACATATATGGATGCATCTAACATGAATGAAGAAAGTAGCTTAAAACCACTCTAGAAATGTACTGTAGGTATGACGTTTGATTCCAAAATTTCAACACATGGTCCGCATGAGGTCAAAAACCAACACACTGGAACTGCTACTCAGTGAGCGGTCCACCAGCTCTGCACTCTCACAGTCATTGAGTTAGCTATTGAGTGCGACCTCACAGCACCTGGGAATCCATAGCAAGCCATTGCTATGTAAAAAGCTGTCACATAGTCGACCTCAACAGCAGAGGTTAGGGAGGGAAAAACCATCAGGCTGCGCATTCCTGAACATAAAAGAACATGTGTTTCTACTGATACAAGTCACTCACTCACTTCACAGTAGTCAGTGGCAGCAATGAGGCTGTCCTCAGAGACAGTAACTTAAATGAACATTAGGATTTATTTCAACCTGATGTATTTGCCATAAATGTGGCTATTATGGGTCTTTCTAACTTTGCACTTGACACCAGGGGCAGAGTAGGACCAAAATTCAGCCCGGGACTTTAAGATAGAAAGACCCATTATGCCAGCGCCCGTAAATAAATAAATAAAACATAAAAAATTAAATAAATAAATAAATACATACATTTTTCAGACATTGTTTAGACTTTTCTTTTCCAACATTTTTCAAACTTTTTTTTTAGACATTTTTTTCAGACATTTTTCAGTCTTTTTTTTCC
>CAKAOH010002192.1:4853-15292 GCA_916701665.1 Sebastiscus tertius
ATAACATAACATAACATAACACAACATAACATAACATAACATAACATAACACATAACATAACATAACATAACATAACACAACACAACATAACACAACATAACATAACACATAACATAACATAACACAACATAACATATAACATAACATAACATAACATAATATAACATATAACACAACATAACATAACATAACACAACACAACATAACACAACACAACACAACACAACATAACACAACATAACATAACATAACACAACATAACACAACATAACACAACATAACACAACACAACACAACATAACACAACATAACATAACACAACATAACACAACATAACATAACATAACATAACACAACACAACATAACATAACACAACACAACATAACACAACATAACATAACACAACATAACACAACATAACACAACATAACATAACATAACATATCTTAGCAGTGCTTGAGAACAATCAATATATAAACCTCTTCAAAGATGTTGTACAGACAGATGAGGAAGGTGTCACTCAAACTTTATTATTGCCCGAGTATCGATGACGTCAGGCAGCGGAGGCACTATTGAAACTGTAGGAATTATTATTCTTAAAATAAATCTCATTTTTGAGGGCCTTACGGAGCTCAAAAAGTTGTTAAACTTGGCACACTTATCAGACGTATAGGTGTAAAATGTGTTATTTTAAAGGTCTTGGGCTTGGGTGCTGCAAAATGGCTCGCTAACGGTGGAAAAATTAAGCTCTTGGTTCAGGTTACACCTATATGTATGAAATTTGGTAGGCAGATGTAACATGTGGAGACGCACAAAAACGCCTCTTGGACGTATACCGAAAACGCAACAGGAAGTCGGCCATTTTTAATTCAATGTGCCCTTTTTCACCCATTTTTAGCGTTTTACAGGCCGCGTACTTTAACGAACTCCTCCTGCAGATTTAATCAGATTGACTTGATATTTGGTCAGGACCATCTAAAGTCCTTAAAAGGACTATTTGTAACTTTCAGAAATGTCTTCTTAACAGCTTCACCTGTGGCCGTGAAATCAACGAAAGTCAGCGTCGAGCTTGCGCTTGCTCGCTCTAAATATACCTGAAGGAGCATCGCTCAACACAGTGAGGAGACACACGTCAGCTAAAAGCACAACATCACTCTAGAGTTCAGCTGCTTGGCAGTAATGTTAGCTGACCAGACCAAGGTCTCTCCATGAACATGATTTAGATCTGATCCTAGTGTTGGCTTTTCCTATCTCAGTGTAGGCTGAGGCAGCGGGGCTCTGCAGCGTGTCTCCCTGCTCTCTCCGCCCGCAGCCGGAGAGATAACATTTCTCTCTGCAGAGCTCCGTCACTTCACGAGACACGGGAAACCTCTCTTTGTCTGGAGGAGCTGCAGCAGTTATTTCTGCACAAACGTCCACTGAACATTCACTAGATATTCTCAGAGCTACTAACTCTTCTGCAGTGTGGAGTGTGCGCAAGTTCACGTCTAGAGATGGAGCGAGCTGAGCGAGAACGCGCGCTCTGTCTGAGTGAAGGCAAGCAAGGCAGAAGAGGAGAGGCAGCGGCCACACGCGAACCCGCATATGCGAGCACGCATGTGTGGTGACCCGCTACATTTATACGCTTAAAAAGTTACAAACAGTCCCTTTGACATTGAAAAGTCATCAAAATCCTGAGGTTTCGTTGAATGGCTTTGCTATGGCTTGGCGGCCAATTTGCGCCATTCGCCATGAAACAGGAAGTTGTTGTAACTTCAGCGTACCTTCTCAAATCTGCTACAATTTCTCAGCCTTGATGACGGTCCAGGCCTGAGGTCATTTACCTGCCAACTCAGACTCAAAGCCCCACCCCCTTTCATAACTCATGAACAGTTTCATCACAGACTCTTGTGGGAGGTGTCCACCGCTGTTCCGCCAGTACCCTTGACACGCAGGAAGGTGTGAGTGCAATTTTAAATTGTAGCTAATGCTGCCTTCAGATGGGGTCGCTGTTTACCGTGCTCATGAGAAGAGTCCATATGAACGCCCCCCCCCTCTTGTGGTATTCATGACCTCATAAGTGGAAAGCTTCTGAAAGCTCCGAGTTCACGACTTGTGACCTGTTTGTTGACGGTGTCAGAAATGGCGGAGGACATGGAAATTAATTTTTCGGCACATAATAAGTTAATTTTTTGTAATTATATAATAGGTCTAAGGAAAATGTTGATATTCCCAACGGCTTCATCTTCCTCCTCTGTCATTATGCCTTTGCATTTACTGCATTATGTTACTCACTTGCTAGCTTGTTAGCCTCTGTGGCTTCTAGACTGACAGTAACGTTAATATTGCCGTTGCTTAGCAGCGCCGTTCTCATGACTTAACCACTTGAACGCCACGTATATCGTGTACACGACTTCCCATGTTATAAACACGAGCTCACAAGTTTCATTTGAAGGCAAAATTGAAACGATCAAACTAGGCAACGCTGATCAAATATGAATCAATATTCTGTTACTGTAATGTCTATTTCTCTCCTCAAATGTTTTCAGAAACATCTAGTAGTGTACTGTTTAGCTGTAAAATGAGAAAGTTTGTGACCCAGCAGCCATGTTGAGATCTGCTGAGGAAACACCAGCCGGAGCTAACGTTCTCCTTTTACAGCTAAACAGTACACTACGAGATGTTTCTGAAAACATTTTACGCATTTTACACAGCTGCCTAGATTTTTTCAAAACCTGAAAACAGAGCCATGAGGAGGAGCAGAAGTCTAGTTTTCTCTCAGAACACTTGAATTACAATATGCTGAAAGGGTATTATGGATTTTTTGCTGCCCAATGATGCCAAAAACATTCTGCAGGTTTAACCAGAACATCTGAAAGGATGGGTTCACACATGTTCAAGTCTGTCTTAAAACAATATAGTCAGGTTCCCATATTAACAGATCTGTCATCATTCCTCCTGTTCATACTGGCCATCCCTCCCTAATGTTCTTTACATGTAAGTGATGCAAGACAAAATCCACGGTGTAAAAATGTATTTCAAAGTTTATCTTCAATTTTAAGCCACCTGGACTATTGTACCTGGACCTGAATGGTCCTCTGCATCGAAAAGTGTACTGAGGAAACTACAAACAGAGCCGCTAGACGAGAGCCGCTAGACCACCTAATCTAATCCCATCAATCACTGGAATAGCTGTCCCTCTACATACGTCAATCAAATAGCAAATCCTCATTCAAATTCCATTTAACAATGCCTTGTTCAAGCAGCTGATCAACAGCCCAGTGCTGGTCATGTATAACGACTTGTCCTTGCTCCCTGGGGACGGCTCTTCAGGCTAATTTAGGCTATAAACTAATTCTGAGACTAATGAATTAAATATGATGTAATTGAATGAACATTGGAATGAATTAGTTTGATCACTTTATTAATGTAACACAATTAGAGGTGCACGTGTGATGAACTAGCGTAACACAAATGTGATGTATGTGATGAATATGAGGTGTCAGTTGTCTGACTTATTCGAATCAAATGGGTCTCTTGCAAAGTTATTCTCTTTCTAAAAAAAACTAAATTAAAGTGATAATATATTAAATAGACTTTGGAAGAAAAACTTTGGAAGTTGTAAGATAATGTCATAAGATGTAAACTGAAATAATAATAATAATATTAATATCATTATTAATAATAATAATAATAATTATTATTATTATAATTATTATTATAATATAATTATAATAATATTAATAATAATAAGTCATGTTTTCATTAATTCTTTAATGACTACATGGAGAGAAAAAAACTGTTGAACGAATGAAACAGTTTAAAGGTCCCATATTGTGCTCATTTTCAGGTTCATACTTGTATTTTGTTATTCTACTACAAGATGTTTACATGCTGTGATGTTCAAAAAAAACTTCCCTCATATACTGTCTGTGTGATTATACCTGTATTCACCCTCTGTCTGAAACGCTCCGTTTTAGTGCATTTCAACAAAATTGCAACAAAATTGCAACAAAATTGTGTTGCTAGGCAATAGTTTGGGTCCATGTTTACTTCCTGTCAGCTGATGTTATTTACATACACTGCAACAGGAAATAAACTGGGACACATTTAGAATTTTTATGTTTAAAACCATGCAATTGTCTAAATATTGTATATTTGTGACATCACCAAATAGACAGAAATCCAAATGGCTTGTTTCAAATGCACAATTTCTGAATACGGGCTGTGTGTATTTCTCCGTATATTGAGCGTTTTGATAGTTTAACGGTATTTATATAGCACTTAAACCTGCTTTATAATGACCTGACAATCTCACTTTTTACAATATGGAGCCTTTACAAACAGCACTGCAAAAACACTCTGAGTCTTTCAGAATAAAAATACTGAGGTATCATCAAACTATATGGATTAAAGGCCACTATTCATTCAGTTGCTTTAGATTACAATACCTCGTGTAACAGCGATGAGGCAGACAAAATAAGCTGTTATATTTTCTTACTGTTCCTAATAACCGTAAAGTAGTTCAACTCAGTGGCCACTAGATGGCGACATTACACAACATAAGTCAGTAACCTTAAAGGTAGTAACCTGGACTGGTCAGTAGATGGCACATTCAAATAGAAGTGGAGCCTGGTAATTTAGTGAATTTTAGCTCTTTCACACATAGCTTCTGTCTAGTATTCTTATAGGACCATGTTAGGCGGTCAGTACAATGTAACCCCTAATCTACACCATCTGGGCAGATGTTCTCTCCTCATGCTATTACTAATTAGGACTAATCCCCAATCACAAGATCATCCTTAATTAAAAGCAATCTTAATTCCAGGACAAGGTTTCAGATAATCTTTTTTCTTGGAAGCAGTATTGAGTGTCTGCTAAGTCCTGATCCAATCAACAGCTATGGTTGGTTGGTGCACCTGCGTGCTCATATCGATTTTCATCACCAAAAAAGACTGCATCATAAACAAGGATTTACTTCCTCTATAGCCGGGGTCAGCAATCTTTACTATCAAAAGAGCCATTTAAGGCAAAAACAAAAAAAAGAAAATCTGTCTGGAGCTGCAAAACATTTGATCATTGTGATGAAGGCAACACAGTTTATAGTCTCAGTATATAGTATATCAGTCTAATGCAGTGAGGGCCAAAGAGACAATGTACTACGGAGTATTAGGGCCACATTGGAAAAAAAAAAATCTGGGATTTCCAGAATAAAGTCATAACTTTACAAGAAAAAAAGTCGTAATATTACGAGAATAAATTCATAACTTTACGAGAAAAAAATTGTAATATTAAGAAAATAAAGTCAGAACTTTACGAGAAAAAAAGTCTTAAAATTCCAAGAATAAAGTCAGAACTTTATGAGAAAAAAAGAAAATAGCACATAAAATGACTACTTTATAATATTATGACTTTATTCCCGAAATCTCAGATGTATTTTTTTTCCTCATTGTGGTCCTAATACTCCGTCGTACCGTCGTACCATAGACCTACAACTCCGGAGCCACAGGTTGTGGACCCCTGCTCTATACTGACACTGACAAATATAAATTGATTTTACCAATGGCAGTACAGAAATACGACCTCAAATCACCAGAAAACACCAACTTCTCAAATGTAAAATCTACTCCTAAAAGTGAACAGTGGTACAAGATATTTGTTGTAATTACATAGTAGGAAGTTATTATATATTTATATATACTTGTCAAAAAAGTGTTTTCATATAGCTTTTATTTTTTTTTAACATGGTTGTGGCTTTTCAAACTCCAAAAGGTACCAAATGACTTAAGTCACAAGCATATTATGCAAGAGTTTGAAGTGAATGCACTGAAATGAAAGTGAAGATTTAGTTCAGAATGATTTGAGAAAAACTTCTGCTCTGTTTAAATGATTACTCATAGAAAGAAAATCCAGTCATTAAATGAACTTAGTGGCTTTCCTCAGACTTAACCCTCTGAGACCCACCATAGACCCGTTTTAGTCTTTTTCAGGGGGGGTCCAGGGGGCCTTTAGGGGGAGATAGCAGGTCAGCAGTAGATGTCACATAGAAGAGGTGAACATCATCTGAAAGCTGAGAACCTGAAGATTCATTTGAGATGCAGCTCAGCACTGTGTGTCAAGTTGTTCTAGTCATAAATCAGAAATAAACATGAATGAATGAATTGTGAAAGTGTATAAGGGTTTAGAACATTATGATGGAAGTACATGATGGTCATTCCAGTGAACTATAAATTGTTGCAGCCATTTTGGGGTTGATACCATTTGTTACACAGATTTGGTACTAAATTGAACCATTTTTTTACCCCTGGAGAATTGATAAAGATGATCAATAATCCCTCCAAAATACCACATTAAGACACCAAGGCCTTGAGGAACACCAGAGAAAAAGACATGCTGTGATTTGGGATCAAAAACTTTTTGACATTTGGAGATTTCTGCAAGATTTGCATTTTTCAGCGATTGGATGGCGAGCACTTGTGTTGTTTAAACTGCTCAGATCCACCTTATTGTCAATCTAGCTAGGAAAGCCATCCATCCTCTGAATGCTCTAGGTCTCTAGTTTGATCCATCCATCCTCTGAATGCTCTAGGTCTCTAGTCTGATCCATCCATCCTCTGAATGCTCTAGGTCTCTAGTCTGATCCATCCATCCTCTGAATGCTCTAGGTCTCTAGTTTGATCCATCCATCCTCTGAATGCTCTAGGTCTCTAGTCTGATCCATCCATCCTCTGAATGCTCTAGGTCTCTAGTTTGATCCATCCATCCTCTGAATGCTCTAGGTCTCTAGTCTGATCCATCCATCCTCTGAATGCTCTAGGTCTCTAGTTTGATCTATCTATCCTCTGAATGCTCTAGGTCTCTAGTCTGATCCATCCATCCATCCTCTGAATGCTCTAAGTCTCTAGTTTGTGGCTGTAAAGCTTCATGAGACTGTGATTATCCTAGAGATCACCACAGGTCATTTTATACAATGAGGTCAAGTTTTTATAAAAAAAAATGGTCTCACTACAATGACATGTCTCCTATGGGGACTAACATCATCACACATGAATCCAGTTGGGCTCATTGGATCCACCAGAGTCTCAGCTTTACAGTGAGACACAATTTATGGAATTCAAGACTGTTTAGGGACCCCAGGATGCAGAAATATTCAAACACACCATTTTTAGAATCGATGAAAATAACACATTTATACTGCATTTGAAAAACAGTATGTTTTTTTGCCCCAAACTGCATGTGATTATCATAAAGTACCCATAGAACCCATTTACATTCACATATCTTGAAGTCAGAGGTCAAGGGGACCCTTTTGAAAATGGCCATGCCTGTTTTTCCTCGCTCTACTTTCAACTGAAACTTCACTCTAAAAATGAAAGTCGGCCTCAGAGGGTTTAAAGTCATAAAACAGCACTGCATGTATGTGTTGAGTGATAAGGAACGTATGTCATTACTCTATGTGTCTATGTTTCTGTCACTCCTCTTCAGTATCACCTCGCCTTTGTTCTTGTATCTTTTCAACTGCAAGAGTGAGTAAAGCAGTCAGACTTTCAACCAGACTTTGAAAGGTTTCCTCCTCCTTGATTAATTTGCACATCCTTCTGATAAACGGGCGGAGGGCGGGGGGAGGCGTGATGGGACAACGAGCCAGAGTTTCACACCTGACACACCCACACAGACTTCTCTCCTTGTCTTCCATCTCCTAGCGTCTCTCTCCTTTTCTTACTCTTTCTATTTTTTTATTACTTTTGTATTTTTCCACTCTCTTTCTTTCTTTGATGCCATCGTGGATATTGTTGACATTATCAGCTACACCCTTCTAACAAAATGACAGCGGTTCAGAGACATATGCTCCAAGAGAGATTACACATTTAGGATTAGGAAGCATGATAATCTCGTTTCATGCCAGTGATCATCTTTGTTGGTTTTATCTGTACCAGCAGTAAGCATTCCCTGTCCTGTTGCTGGTCTGTGCAGTGTTTCTATCTTGATGCAATCACAATAGAAATACTTTTGTACGTATAATTCACCGGCATTGATAACATTTCTATTTTATAGATTTGCTCCCTCCACCAAGTGGACCTTCAGGAGGAGAAAGTCCTCCTCCATTCAGATGGAAATCACTCACCTGATAGTTCCTGCTCCCCTTTCTTTGAGAGTATAATGAAGTGTCCCCACTCAGATTCACACATTTACAACTCGTTTTGCATGACTGCATAATTAAGCAGCAGTAGTTTTCCTAGTCTGGGATGGTTACCTTCTTGGAACCATGCTGCCCAAGAGCTTCGGTTTTCACATTCATCTCTCTGATCTATATTTCCCTGAAGCAAAGCATTCATGGGTTCTAAATAAAGCAGAGTTGTAAATGCCTTTTCTAGTAAGATGCCGTGTGTTATCTAACAGTTTTCTACACAATCATCTATCAATTCATGTTATAATAAAAATGTAAATGAAAAATGTATTTATTTGCTACATAATATCTGACTATATGACCATTAAGGAGGAAAACTCTTGTTTTTTCATTTTTTTATTTCATTGTATTTTCTCCGTTACTGTATATGCTGCTTTTAGTGGTACTACTATCTTTTTTAAAATTATTATTTTGAATATTTTACTGACTTAGATAAAGTGTGGGTACCTGTTGTCATTGTTGTTATTATTGACATTAGTAGTTTTACTGTTGTTTTTTGTAGTTTTCTTGTTTTTCTTTTGTTTCTGGTTCCCTTTGCTTTGGATTTTTGGTATATGTGTTACATTATGATGTAATGTTTACTTGTGTAGACCCCAGGAAGAGTAGTTGCTACCTTGGTATTGGCTAATGGGGAAACAAACAAACAAACAAACAAACAAACAAACAAACAAACAAATAAATAAATAAATAAACCTACTGTTGCAGATGTTTGGCCTTTTAAGGCACTTAATTGCCCATCTCTGATTTGATTTATAATACTGCACAGGAAATGTCCGACATTGTCCATTAATGTGTTGCCAAACTCTTTCTTAATTCACAAACACCAGTATTAGAGGTGTTCTATAGTCACATTATAACAGGGTATCAAGTAATGTGACCATTGTATGTTGATATTTTAATATACATGTAGTGTACTGATGATAACTGGGATATTTGAAGAAAAAAAAATATTGATATCATGCTACAGTAATAAGTATACATGATATCGAGTTATTAATCCAGTGCCTCTTAAATCACGCTTTTGTGCAGTTCTTAACCATAACTTTCTCTCCACTCGTATTCTGAATGTAATTAATTTTCCAAAAAAGAGACAAAGCCCACAATAAAAAAAGTTAAAGATGTATTTGACTATGTTATTATTTTATGTTTTACATTTTCTATAGATATTGCAATAATATTGTTATTTATTGTGAATTATTTTGGCCACGATAACCTTGTAGCCTAATAATACTACATACTACTTGTTTGGGGCCGCTCATACTATAAATGCAGTCGTGCTGCTGTAATGCTCGTTGGATAAGTCCCACAAATACATACAGCTAGCTGCTCTAAATGAAAAAGAGACTTTCATAAATAAAAAAGAGACTAAGAAGAAAAGACTAAAGGCAGTTAGCGAAGTGGAAAGTAGAGATATTTGCAGCAACAGAAAACAATAAAGGTGCCAGCATGCATGGTGCCAAATGCTGTGATTCCTCGTACAAAACAATATCATGATAATATGAGTAGTACTATTGTTGACATATAGTGAGTGTGTGGGTGTGAGTGACATGCTTTTTCAGAGAGAACGTGATGTTCAAGAGATGACAACGCAACAACAGAACAGGAAACTTTAAATGCACAGGGCTCTTCTGTATCTGAAAGCCGCTGCTTGCATCAGTTGTCTAAAGGGACTGTCGTTGCTAAGGAAGGCTTCCCTGATAACAGAGAGAGGAAGTGAGTGGACTAGCTTTACTAGAGTTAAGCAAACAAACAGGACAGCCATACACAAAATGTGTGACACTCAGAATACATTTATTTGTGTGCAAACAGCATAAAAGCAATGTGTCTTGGAGTGTGGGTATCGATGATAAACCAGTTTAGATTGATAAAACTCTGGCAACCTATATGACTCAGGACCGAGGCTTTGTGAGGGAGAGAGAGCTTCCTTGGCAACCATTTCTGGCCTGATAGTCATCATGTGACAGGCTGATGCAGTCAAGCATTGAGAGAGAGAGAGAGAGAGAGAGAGAGAGAGAGAGAGAGAGAGAGAGAGAGCATGCTGATGAGTCAGAGCAGGCTGATTCTGATGTAATCCACCAACCCCTCCCTTCTTCCAGTTCCCCTGCCTACATGGCTGTTCCTGGATATTCAGGTTAGAGCCTGCTTCCCCACAAAATACAGCAACATACTGGTAACACAACATGTTGTGCAATTTTATCCATAGTTTTAGTTTGGCTCGCCCATACTTATACCTAAACCAATTTGTTATCAGGCTTTTATTTATTTATTTA
>CAKAOH010002193.1:0-101484 GCA_916701665.1 Sebastiscus tertius
AACCTTTTAATATAGTTTTCATGAACTTGTTTTCTTTTTCTTCTTCTTCTTGTTCTTGCACCGCAGAACTAAACCTTTGAATTATAAAAACAATGGATGGATGTAACTAGATGATTTTCTTACAGTATGTTACAGAGACACAGTATATGTGGCTAAGTGTAAATTAATTGTATAAACTGAGGGCCAGTCATAACAACCAATCTTTTCTACCAATCACTTTGGATGGAGATTTATGGCTGAAGCTCCAAATTAAAACAGTTATTCATTTATTGTAGATAAAACAAACATATTACACCAAGAACTTGATGAATTTCCTATCAACGCTTGTCCCCCATGTCTCTCTGGCTCAGTCTCACCTTCTCTCTGGTGTGCTAAAATCTTGTGTTGCTTTTTATCTATTGGGTCCACGGTGGATTAAGATGATTCACTCCTTCCCTAACTCACTCTTTGTAAGATATGATGGATGCAGCCTCAGAAAAACACAGCCAAGTAAGATACAAAAAGAAAACTTTGGAAAGGGCACATCCCTAGGCGGTTACCCGGTTTGACTATGGCACTGCTCGGGATGTAATTTGCTGGAAAATGTAGTGTGAAGCACCGTGATGAGTTGTGTAGAATGAAATCTATGCATGTACGCTGATGGGATTGCAAGTTGACATTTCAAAAAATGTTAAGCTTTTAACCTGTTGAACCCTCAGTTCCCACTAAAAGTTTCTTTTCGAAATCTTTGAACTAAGGCTTTAAATGAAGTTGTGTGCGTCTCCACCATGCTCGTCTGTGCATTTGTCATGATTGAGGTTTGTAACGTTGAGAGATGAAATAAAAACACTCACTGATTCAATTTCAGTGTGAATATTCTATATTAAAAAATTATTCAGCCCATCAAAATGGTGAATCATCCCTCATCTTGAAATACCCCTGGGATGAGATTGTCTCGTCTCTCTCCCTATCTCTGTGTCCAGACACTCACTCAAACACACATACACACACACACATGGACAAACTATCATCACCCTGGCCCCATCTGTGTTTTGCGCAGGCTACCTGGTCGGGTTTAGTCTAATCTTTTTTAGTGTGTGTACGCTGCAGGCAGAAAAGTCACAGATGTCTCTGCGCAGGCGTCAGTTCACTCTACGTCTCCACTGAGGGCACAAACTGCAAAGGAATGGATAAAACACACTGCTTTGCCTGAACTGACTTTGATTGAAAAAACATCTCACGGTGTCTTATTGTATCTGTGCATCTTTATTTTTTTATTTATTTTTTTTCTCTCTGAAGAGTTTTATTAAAACGTACACCCCCATAAAACACCCTTATTTTCTGTTGTTATCTTGTAACTGTTGAATTGGTTATTTTTTGTCGGTGTTTTTGAATGACCCCCTGGCTTTTCTTGCCTGTTGCTCACCCTAAAATTCTTCCGTGATACCAATTTCAATGCACACATACAGTAAATATTATAGATTTTCAATTGGAAGTCTATTTGTGTCATTGTTGCGATCACAATACTAGAGACACTACTATAAGAGATGACCAGGAGGCTAGGTGTTCAGATAATATTGGTGCCAATGAACTGACTAATGGCTAAACACTTATAATCAGCATCTCCTCCCCTACGCTCAGGGCATCCAGGTCAGTCAAGGCCAGTCGAGGAGCCTTAGGAGTACACAGTCCACATTATGCGGATATAGCAATGTGACATACAGACACATGATGCCTCAGAGAGAAGGAGGCTGACTGACAGGAGTCCTTCTCTTCGTATACAACCTCCTGTCAGTCTATGTGCATCATCTGGAACCAGCCCACATGGCGGGAGTGCAGTTCTCCCATGTGGATTGCTCTTTTAAATTGCCTTAACTGGTAACACAGCCATCAGTAGAGTCAGTGGATAGCAATATTGTTTACTACACATTATGTTCCTTGCTATGGGCCACAATCAATCCATCTGGACGCAAACACCTTGCAGCACATAGCAGCTGGTCCATCGTTTTCACACTGGAGGAGAATGAGCTACAATAGCAGACTAAAGTTTAATTTAGCATTTTGTTCGGGATTTAAAGTGGCAGTAGGTAGAATATGTTTGGCATCATTGGGCAAAAAAGCCGTAATAACCTTTCAGCATACTGTAATTTAAGTGTTCTGGGAGACAACTAGACTTCTGCACCTACTCATGGCTCTGTTTTCAGGCTTTAGAAAATCTAGCCATTGACAGAGAGTGCCAATCACAGGTCATTTCAGAGAGAGAGAGCGTTCTTATTGGCTGTTCATTCAATGGGGCAGCTGTCAATCACTCACAAGCTCCGATCAAATGGTCAAACTAGGCAGTGCTGATGGAATATGAATTATATTCTGTTACTGTAAAGCCTATTTCTCTCCTTAAATGTTTTCAGTAACATCTTGTAGTGTACTGTTTAGCTGTAAAATGAGAAAGTTTGCTCCGGCTGGTGGGTGGTGCTTGGTATTTCCTCATCTGATCTCAACATGGTTGCCGGGTCACAAATTTTTTGATTTTACAGCTAAACAATACACTACAAGATGTTTCTGAAAACATTTTATGCAAGAAATAGGCATTGCAATAACATTCATGATTCATATTTGATCAGCGCTGCCTAGTTTGAACGTTTAATCAGAGTTTGCGAGTGATTGACAGCTGCTCAGAGACGGCAAGGCTCCAGCTTGGCTCTGATTGGTTGTTTTCCTCCGGTCTGTGAAATCTTGCAGATGCCAAGCACCGGAGGACACAGAGGCACATAATATTTTTCGGATTACCTGTCTCATGCACTACTGTCAGGATATAGTGACTGTTTTTATAAAAATAACTTTAAATCATATTTGCTCCAATCTGCCTACTGCTGCTTTAAACCACTGTCAGAATTTACTCCAGAACAATCCACTCACCGATAGTCTGTCACAACAGTATGCATTTATATAGTGTGTTTGTCTGAGACCTGCGGCACATGTCCTTTGCCTGTTCTCTCTTCATCCCAGCAGGCTCTGTTTAAATGCCACAGAGATGTCAGTCACCTTTTACGGGCTATATGTGGACTGCGGTCGCAGGCTGTGCTCAGAAGTCCCCTCTCTTATTACAATGTCATCTCTGGTTTGGAGCTCTGTCACAAAGGGCCCCATTCACAAGGCGATGCGTGTCTCCTGAGTTCGATTAGCTTGGAATTCCAGCGTTCCGGATGGGAGGATCCTGAGGCCTCGAGGCAGACGCGAAGCCAATGACGAAACACGGTTCACCCCTCTCCCAGTTTATACACCTACGGTACTGTACCAATGACAGAGTCAAGGTGCTTTGCTTAAAGCGCTGAGACTAAATTTCCTGGAAAATGACTTCTTCACAGAATGTCCTTGGAATGCTTTTATTTCATTGTGAGATACATTAGGGGAAAGCGATATTGTAGATAAGGAATTAAATCATTAGGAAGGAAATGAGCAAAATGATATGATTAATCTGCATCGCGTTTAATCACTGGCTGTGGGCGGGGAAGACAGATTACAATTTCATTGCCTTAATATTTCAACCATCAAACCCTTCTCATTTTGTAATTATGAGTGTGTCGGTGGTAGGTGGGAAGGTTGGGTTTTCCCAATGTCTGCATATGACAGCAATTAACTTATTAGCATATGCTTTGAACATCATATACAATTATTATCTACAGAATACTTTTATGGTATCATTTTGGTCAACAAAAATGCTTATTTTGCCACAATCTGCCACTGTGGCATAGACAGAAATATATAAATAAGTCTTTGTTACATGTCAAATTAAAGGGGACCTATTATGCTTTTGTACTTTTTTCCTTTCCTTTAGTGTGATATTGAAATATAGTCTTTTGTGCATTGTAAAAGGTCCATGCCAAAGGGAGTTACTCTCCCTTACAGAAGCACCGCTACTGAACTGCCTGAAATGCCTTGCTTGAAGTCCTGCCTTTTCTTCTGTAACGTGGTGATGTCACCAAGTAAGACATTAGCATAATGACTTGTTTGGCAAACCCTCAAACAAAGCTAGTTAGAGCGGAGCTGGAGCAGAGTCCCAAGAGTTTGGTTCAGTTGACCAATCACAACAGAGAGCCAGCTGACCAATCAGAGCAGACTGGGATTTTCGGGAGCGGCGGGGCTCAAACAGAGCGTTTCACATAGAGGCTGAAAAGAGATGCTGCAGCACAGCCGGTATGAGAAAAGTAATGCGTTTTATGAATATTAAAGCATGTGAACATACTCTAGTAGAAACTCAAAATACAAGTATGCACCTGAAAATAAGCATAATAGGTTCTCTTTAAATCATATGTACAAACACTGGTGTCAAAACTACTCTAAACATATGTTCCTGTCACTCTGATAACAGCAAAATCGTGTTTACAATGTCAGCAAAAATAAAAATTTTGTTTCTGTTGTTGCATTACTTTGAAATGTAAAGCAGTCAGTATGCAATGAGCAAACATTATATTTAACAGAAATTGAATACAATTAATACATATGCACAGGCATGATATACTGTACATGGAGAAAATTGAAGAGCCAAAATGGCCAATGAATTCACCCCGTTTGCTTTTCGGTGTCTCTCATATTTATCTTTGCAGGATCTGGTCCAGAAGTCTCTGCAAAACAAAAAAAACAACAATTGACACTGATAACTCCCCACCCACCCTGCCACCCTCCCAAAAAAATAGAAACAGATCAAAAACACATACACTCAGTCCTCCCTTCCCTCAATCTCTTAAGAGCAGATCTGCATCATACAGGAGCTCCTGCTGCTAAATTGGCTTTCACTTCCATCTGCCTCACCCGTGAGGTGGCCGAGCCCAGGAAGGGGGAATAATTCTAACTTGCTATCTGACCAAACACACTGCTATGCAATCACCCTTCTCTCACAGGACTACCCAACAGCTGGAATCTCATTTCAGCCAGCATTCAAAACCACCCAGCCCTCTACCTCTCACTATCAGACCCCTCTGTGGCTCAACCTCTCTCTCTGTGTGTGTTGCAGACTTTCTGACAAAAAATGAGGCCTCTAAAGCACACATGACTCAGTGTTTATCGTGGAGGAAAATGCTCCTTTTTTCTTCCAATCTCACTGCGGTTGAGCCCGGCTAATAGCTTCGTTTGAGAGGTGGCGAGGTCACACTGGCATCGTAACGGTCGCGCCTGCTCCATTTCCCCAAGAAATAAAGTGTTCTCTTATTTGACGTCACACTAGGCTCTATAATTGCTGGCTGGGTCAGTAAACCACACAGCGCCGATTTACTGTAGATTCACTGTTTAAAGTGAAAACTGTCGGTGGCCTGAGGAGAAACAGTTCCCAGTAAATGTTGGAAAACCAGAGAGAAGCCATTCATTTTGAGATCATCTTGAATAACAACTTGGTAAAAAATAAAACACACATACATTCTCTCTTTCTCACACACACACTATCTGAAGCCGCCATGATTGTGTGATTATCTGTAAGAGATTGGAGACATCTCTTCACACTTTTCACATCTCACCTGACTGACAGCAGATTCATTGTGTGGTTAGGTTATAATGGGAGACTGAGTGAAGGCTCACCCGCGAGTGAAGCTGAATGGATCTGTCTGACAAGGCATGTCCTGAATATATCATTCATTTGCCACATGCTCCTCATTGTTGGATGATGTGGACACTGCCTGTTAAAGCAGGTCCTACTGTATGCATTATATCAGCAGGGCCTCTAGAATAAGTAATATAAGTTATTACTGCGTGAGCTTTGGTTTCTACTGTGCTGAAAGCCAAAACCACACCGTGGTATGAAGCTGTGAAATGGGCTTAGTTGTGGATGCAGTAAGGGTTTAGTTTTAGATTCTTTAGTGTTTCCTGATCTAATTTGGAAGAAAAAGCCAGTCACTGAAAAGCTACAGATTTCACATAAAATATACTGTAAGGAAAATGAATAGACCTAAATGCTGAATGTACATTTATGTGGGTGATAATCCAGTGTGATAAATAGCAGAGGATCTGGCTTTAGCAGTCAAACAGTGACCTCTGCTGGATGAAACCATGCTTTTATACAGAGACACTTCATTTATACATCATGAGTATGTGTCATGTAGATTTAATTTAGTTGCAATAACTCAAAAACACTTCAATAACACCAAAATAAATCAAAATACTATATTTTTGTTGTATTTAGGTGTATTAATCTAGTTTGAACTAGGGCTGTCAATCGATTCAAATAGTTAATTGCGATTAATCGCAAATTAATCACACATTTTTTAACTGTTCTGTCTCTTAAAGGGAGGTTTGTTCTTATCAACATGGGAGTGGGCAAATATGCTTGCTTTATGCAAACATATGTATATATTTATTATTGGAAATCAATTGACAACACAAAACAATGACAAATATTGTCCAGAAACCCTCACAGGTACTGCATTTAGCATAAAATATATGCTCAAATCATAACATGGCAAACTGCAGCCCAACAGGCAACAACAGCTGTCAGTGTGTCAGTGTGCTGACTTGACTATGACTTGCCCTAAACTGCATGTGATTATCATAAAGTGGGCATGTCTGTAAAGGGGAGACTCGTGGGTACCCATAGAACCCATTTTCATTCACATATCTTGAGGTCAGAGGTCAACGGACGCCTTTAAAAATGGCAATGCCAGTTTTTCCTTGCCAAAATTTAGCAGAAGTTTGGAGTGTCAGTTCACTCTCGCTTCAAAACTGAGCCCGCTACAACCTAAAAATTGCAAGTTGCATTAATGCGTTAAAGAAACTTGTGACGTTTAAACAAACTTAACTTTGACAGCCCTAGTTTGAACTGATGCCATTTTGTATTTTCATATTAGATTGTTTAATTTTATATAACACATTCTGTGTTTCATTTAAAATCTTAAGTGCTCTCCTTTTAATGTTTTATCCCTTGGATTGGTTTGAATCCCAGATTTATAAATATCCAATCAAAAACACCATGACAGACTAGCTATGTTAAAAATATTGTGGCCATAAAATATACTATGTAGACACCTGCTTTGAACATTTCTTATCCCCACCCACAATTATAAGATGTCAGCCAAGTTTAGTGTATAGCGAACTGTCTGCGATAACATTGCTTTTCAACACTCAAAAGAAAAATTAAAAAATAAAATGTTGCACCTAACCGCTGCCCACCTCTTGGGTGACAAATGAGTGTGACTAGACTACAGTGACTAACATCTACACCTCCGAATAAAACCTCCTCATCAACACCATTTCTTGAAAAGAGCATTCCAATTTTAAAATGAGACCCTGGTGCAGTGTTGAACAGCAGGCCTTCACAAAACAGCCAAAGCAATGTTAGAATTTGAGTTCCATGTTTGGGATTTTAAGCTTCTTTCGGTGCAAGACTGTTGTGTGTTTTCTTTTCTATTGAATTCGTAGATTTTGACACATTTGATCAGTATTTTGAATTGATTTTTGTACCAAAACTAAATCCCAACTCTACCTTTTTGAAGACGTCTGCTCGCAATCTGTTGGTTTGTGATACGGCCCTCTTTTTCTCCTCCTCTTTTTTCTTTGTCACCTCCGGCAGCTTGTTGTAAATCCTACAGACACAAAAAAGGCAAATTCATACAGGGCAGGGGAATACGGTATCAGAAGTCGGAGGGTGGCTGAGCTATGCCAGCGGATTGGCATACAGAGACAAGCTATTATCTAGTGAGACCACAGCCGGCAAAAGCCTGGATCCACTGATAAACAGGTCTCGCGCAGACTCCCTTTTCACTCCCACAACTCCTGCCAATGTGTTAAGAGATCCTCCAAGTCAGATAGTGTCGCTTTTGGAAAAAAAAATTACAATGGGCAGCCATCAGCTGATCAGGTGTGCCTTTCTAGATAAGGCAAGGAGAAAAAAAAAGGGAAAGAGATAAGGTATACAGAGGGTAGCTCATATCTCCTGTCAAGACATTTGGGCATCAAACATCTATTGTATCCATACATGTGGGTGTGTGAATGTGCACAAACCTGCGTGCATGGCAGATATGACAAACAAGCTTGATGGATTGTGCTGAATAATAATGAAAATAAAAAAAACAAAGAGCGAGGAGAGACTGAGTGACATCGTCTGACGTGGGTTTGGTGTGGGGGACTCACCGTCTGGACCTCAGCTGCATCTCTTTGCCTGATATAGACCTCTCTCTAGGCTTGAAAAGGTTATCTAGGACACACACACACACACACACACACACACACAAGAATAACAAATAAGAATTAATATGTAAATGAATCTTGACTATGTTAATGAACACTGAGTGCTGTCTGTGATCTCTCTGTTTCAGACACATTTGAGCGTTAACACACCCCCACATGCACACACACGCACACACACACACAGAGACAAACCATACATAGCCATATCCAGTCCTATTAAGTCTGACTATTGTGTCTCTCACAGATTGGACTGAAGTGAATTGCCAGAGTGCTGCTGCTGCTCAGGTCAACAGCACCAAGGCTCTTTGTTCTTAATTAGACTCCAGACTTCAGTCACAGACCAGTGTGAGCTATTCAAGGCTCCTAATTCCATGACCTCTCCATGACTTTCCAAAACTAAGTTGGAGCCTTTTAGCTACCTGAATGAAGTATTATGCCCCCCTATACTTTATTAATGTTTTACTAAAGGGTTGAGGTGTCCGGTACGGTTGGATTTGCAAAAGAAAAATGAGCTATAAACAATCTGCAGTGATGGATATGTGGGGGAAAAAAAGGGTTCATGTTGGTATAATCAGAAAGCATTTAAGAAATTCTGATATCACCCAACCTATGTAGAGAATCAATTCCCTGTCTAGCTTTTAAAATGCCATATTTTCTCAAAGCAGACGAAGAATCAGACAGTTAAAACCGCTGAGAGAAATGTTGGACGTGGCCACTTCAGCTGAACAAAGCCTTATCAGAGTTTATAAGTCTGACAGCTTCAGTATGAGAGAGAGACAAAACATGTCTGTTTTATGAACATCAAATGATATTGCAACAATTTTGAAAAATACTAGAAAAGTTAGACACCCAATTATTCTGTTACTATGAAAAGCTCTTTATTTACACTAATAGAATTACATGCAATTTTTTGAATACCTTGCTGTATAACTTTTTCAATGCTGGTTTAACCCTCTGATGGTACGTATCCAGAGGGTCGTTTTTTATTGGCGTGGGATCGCCTCACTTCCTAACATTGGACACTTGATGGGCTGCCACTAGACACAAGGTACTCGGCACCTGATTGGACAAACTATTACTTTCTTTTCTTTTTCTGCATACTGGGGTCCCTAAACAGTTTTGGTATTGCATAAATTGGATATCACTGTAAAGCTGAGACTCTTGTGGAGCCAATGAGCCCAATTGTATTCATGTGTGATGATGTTAGTCCCCATAGTAGACATTTCATTGTAGTGAGACCATTTTTTTAAAACTTGACCTCACTGTATGAAATGACCTGTGTGACCTCTAGGATAATCACAGCCTCATGAATCTTTACAACCACAAACTAGAGACCTAAAGCATTCAGAAGATGGATGTCTTTCCTAGGTATATTGACAATAAGGGAGTTCTGAGCAGTTTCCAGAACAGAAGTGCTCGCCATCCAATTGCCGAAAAATGCAATTCTAGCAGAAATCTCCAAATGTCAAAAGTTTTTGATAGCAAATCACATCATGGCTTTTTCTATAGTGTTTCTCAAGGTCTTGGTGTCATAATGTGGCATTTTGGAGGGATTATTTATCATTTCTATCAATTCTCGAGTGGTAAAAAATGGTTAAATTTATCACCAAATCTGTGTAACAAATGTTATCCACCCAAAAAGTGATGCAACAACTTATGAGACATAAGCGAGCATGGGAATGACCATTATATAATTCTATCATAATGTTCTAAACCTTTATACACTTTCATAATTAATATTAATTAATTAATTCATTCATTCATTCATGTTTATTTTCTTATTCATGACTAGAACAATTTGACACAGTGCTGAGCTGCATCTTAAATTAATCTTCAGGTGCTCAGCTTTCAGATGATGTACACCACTTCTGTGTGACATCTACTGTTGACCTACTCCCTAAAAAAACCCTGCCACTCCCCCCTAAAAAAGACCAAAACAGGTTTATTGTGGGTCTCAGAGGGTTAAAGGAATTTGCATTGAAATATGTTTTTCATGCCCTTTACATCATTCTTTATTTATATGTGCCTCTGTGCTCTGTTTGATTTAATCTTTATCTGTATTTGTGAATTTATATGCATGGTGTTTTCTTTTTCCTGTATGACAAATGCTTTGTTGTATTTTGACCTTGTTTAATTCCTGGCTGCGAACCAGTTTCATGTGGGATAAAAAAAAAAAAAAAAAGTTGGAACAAATAGAAAAGAAAATGTCACATTTATATTCTAGACACTTTTGGTCTCAACTTGTGTGTATTCCCTGCATACAGAGTTTTAGGGGGGAAAAAAAGATCTGCAATACTAGATAATGGCCAGCAGAGAGCAAAGTTGGATAATTGCCACTACACTATGAGGAGAATAATATGTAAAATCCCAGCTGAGGTTGTTGAGGTTAGCATGAATTATTTGAGAAACAGTCAATAGTTCCTCGAAAAATCAATATTATTCAATATGACATGACCACAAGTTTCTTATTTCCCAGTGTATGTGTGGGACTAAAATGTATTCTATTCACCAGAAAACTGTATACCCACTGAAGGAGCCTTCATCCCAACAGTCCAAGGATTTGATGAATGGGTTAGTCCCTGCAGAAGTGACGTAATGACAGATTGGAAACATGGTAAAAGATCGATGTAGAAGATGAGATTGAATCCTGGGAGACTACAGCATCTCAAGTAAGTGCTAGACTGTGAATTGCTTGCACACTTCCACTTCTACAACTCCCAGGATCTTCTATAGTATGATCCACAGCTGGCGGTATGCCACTGTAATCACGGGTGGCACGGCAGCAGAACCGAAACCTTCTGATTGGTTGGGTAGAGATATGAAATTGTACTTGTGCTTTCTCCAGGAGTTATTCAGCTATACACTTACCACTAAGTGGATCCGGTGTGGTGCAGTTCCTCTTTTGTTTGCCTCGATCCTCCCCGAGGCCCCGCACCACCAGGTCTGGATTGGATTCCTGCAGCGATCTCCTCCTCCTAGCCCTCTGCTCCAACCTCCTCACCCGACCCTGAGATCGGCTGATGAAGTCTGGCCTGAAGAGCTCCAAAGCCTCCTGGGGTGGAAAGAGGAATACATACAGTATAAGCTGCTTGTCGGTGGGAAGAATACAGCACAACTCATAGACACTAATCCGGTGGAAAGACAAAGAAAAAAGCATCTTCATTGGATTAGAGATCTATTCTGAATATAACATAATCTATTCCTTAACCTTGGAGAATCCTTCACAGCCTCGTAATAGCTAAGAGGTATAGGCAACGTGGTAATAATATGCTCAGCTTTAGTGGGGATAAAGGTAGGAGAGCTTTACTCAGGGGGAATCTCTCTCACTGGATCTTTACCCCTCGTAACATGGAGATAAAACATGTTACATCAATAGGGTACAAAGAAAAAAGGAAAATAAATAAAAAAAAAGGAGAGGAAAAACTGAAAATTGTGTAATTATTAAAGATTTTTTTCATTCCCCCTCTACTTGGCAGAGGCTGTGTCAAACATCAACTAAAGCAAAAATCCCTCCAAGTGTAAAAATCACCCCTCAAGAGATGCCGCATGCTTCTGTTGTGATTATGTTTATTCTAAGAGTAAACACATTAAGATTCTCTGTGTGGGGAAACCTTAATTGAAATAGTCTAATACATCATTCCTACAGGTTTTAAAGGTTCCATATGGCACGCACACTTCACTTTTCCACGTCTGATCATAAATCATGTCTTGTTGCACTGTGTATAACACTAAACAGCTATTCATGGTATTTTCTTGACTCCATAACTGACCTTTAGGTTGTCAGTCTTGGTTCTGTACTTTGTAGAACCATTATTTGTTGTATTTGCATCCTCAGCAGCTCCACTCATTCTCTGATAGTTCTTAACTTTGATGGCTCAAAAGCAGTGGAACACATTGAAATTTGCCACTGTGGGCTTTCATACAGTTTTAGCTTGAAACTGCATAAATAATCTCCTTGTTGCAGCTAACAGTCTCCCAAATGTTCTCAATAGGATTGATGATCTAAACCAGCAGTTCACAACCTTTTTACTCAAGAGAAGCCTTTTCTATTGTTGTGTAAACTGATGACCCCTGACTAAGTGCGTACTTTAAAGATATTTCATATTCAGAACAACTGATAATATGTACAATTAACTCATAGTGAATGCAATAACTGCAGGAAGTTTGTGTAAAACAAGCAATTTTGAGTAGTTTTGAGCAGATTATTTCCTGTGAATATTGCATCAGAGATGAGTTTTCCTGTTATTTTTCTTAACTTTTAACACAATTCTCTGTCTGTAATATTATTTTTTTTATTTTTAATAATCCCACCTATCTAATAGGCTTTTTTTTTGACAAATTCAGTGTTTTCTTCTCCCTGACGCTTGGCCATTGTTCTATCACTCTTTGGTTGTTTTATCTGCACACATTTCTAATGCAGGACGAGTCTGTTTGGCAGAGAGGAAAAGCTCTGTGAATATAGCTTGTGTTCAGGTCTCCACTGTGCCCTGGTCTTGTTTCTGTCTTAAATAATAATCCAAACTTTAAAAAATAACAATCTAATTTAGTTTTCTTCACATAAATTAATGAAATGCTGAGATATAGGTTAACTGTATATTTGTAAAAAAAAAAAAGTTGTTTTACATCTGTTAAAATCAAGAAGGCCTCGCGACCCCCCGTTAAACTTTGGCGACCCAACCTGGGGGTCGGGACCCCCACGTTGGGAACCAGTGATTTAAACTAGTTGTTTATTGTGTTACTGTAATTTAGCCTTATGTACATCCATATATTATAAAACAGTTCAAAAACTGTCAGAGTTTGAACAAAAATATTCTTAGCACAAGATCCACTTGAAGGTGAACTCCACAAATTCTGCACATCAAAGTCTGTTTACAGGTCATGGTGAGTACTACTGCATATGAAAAAACAAAAAAAATGTATAAAGCTTTTTGTGGCTCAAGGAGAAGCTGTTCAAAATCTGATAAATTCTGGTGGCATGGAGCTACAAAGAAGTGAGGTTACCAGACTTCTGTAGGCCGCTGCTCATCTCTGCTTGAGGCTAGCAGCTCAAGGCTAACTTAGCTGCAACTAGCACAACACTCCAGTATCTCAAACCGAGCTGTCGGCGGCGGAGTTGCATTGTGGGCAATGTAGTCAGCAGGTTTTGACAAGGAACAAGAATGTTGGTGCCTTTAAATGAAACTCGAAATGCTAGGCGTTCAAGTGGTTAAGTCGTGAGAACGCCGCTGCTGATCAACGACAATATTAACGTTACTGACGGCGTATGGAAGCCACAGAGGCTAACAATTTAGACATCTAGCAAGTGGGTAACATATTGCAGGAAATGCAAAGTCATAATGACAGAGGAAAAAGATGAGACTGTTGGGAATATCAACATTTTCCTCAGACATGTTATAAGATTACAAAGAAATACAATATATGACTAAAATTACAATATATTCACTTATTATGTACCGAAAAATGAACTTCCATGGCCTCCGCCATTTCTGACAACGTCAACAAACACGTCACAACTCGTGAACTCGGAGCTTTCAGACACTTTCCAATTGAGAGGTCGTTAATACCACTTGAGGGGGGTGTTCATATGGACTCTTCTCGTGAACACGGTAAACACGACCGCAATTGAAGGCACCATGTGAGGCATAACAAAATAGTTCAGTTGAGACCTTCCCTAGAGAGAGACAGCTTACGACCTCCCCCACATATACATGTGTATTTATATATTATATATATATACAGTATATAAAGTTGTCTACTCACGGCAACTGAGTCAGTGATTGAATGTTTTTGTCAAATGGCTTTTTCCAAGGTTAGTAATGAACTTTCACGCTCAATGTTTACTGCGGAGCACCTTTAGCGTGTTTCTATTGTGTAGTATATTTCATTATATACAAGTCATTATTTGAAATGTGGCTCCTACTTTGAGGCTGAGGTTCTTGGGTGTGCCTTCCAGAGAATCAGCCTTCGGTTGGGAACGATGGGTCTTATCGGATCCTTCTTGAGGCTCCGAGGAACAGTCATGCTGTTGTCCTTCCTCTGTTTCGTCACTCCTTGCTTGCTTGCTCCGAGTTCTGGAGTCCGCTTGAGAGACACAGAGAGAAGTGAAATGAGTGTAAACTTTAATTTGGCAAATCACCAAAAACAAAAAGAAACGAAAGTGGATCGGATTATTAAAATAGATGTGTATTTGTTGTGTGCTACTGTTTGGTGTTATACGTATAAAAGACATACAGTAGATGTAATCGAGACGACTGTATTCTTCCCCTATAGGACTGAGTTATAGCACAATTTCCACAATGTTCTTGAGTTCCATCTCAGCATTTTATGATCTGGAGAAAGCAGGGAAACTGAACAGACCTTAAACTGATCCTTACACACACACTACCCCCACAACTCATAGAGAGAAAAAACCCAGAGGGAACTTGAGTGTGGCCTATGAATAATGCAAAAGATGACAGTGCATCCATCCTGCACCCGTAACCCCATTCTTCTAGCTTTTGTGGAATACATACTATATATCTCCACTGAATTCCCGCCATAACCATGTGGCATGTACAGCATGGTAGAGCACCATCACATGCTCCAGGAAGCACAAGCAAAAATGTAATGTTGCAGGTCAGGCTATATAGCTACAGGATACGTCTTGCCCTTCAGGCATCGGAATAAATGACGTGCCCGGAGAAAACAGTTTAAAGAAGAAAACACACAAGGGTATGGGATGATGCAGAACATAAATGTTGTAATGAGTGGAGAGAGTGCTTTAATAATTAAAAAGTGTCATGTTGCTGTTGTTCTTCTTGAGACAGTCCTGGTAACAGGGGAGGCATGCAGGTAAAACTGCTTCAGGCAGTGGCATCGCATTTTTGTTTTAGTCATTTTGGCTGCGACAACCGCTGCCGTTACTGTCTACTCACTGTACCTTATGTACAGCAGATATACCTTAATATTAAATAGTTTGATATTCTGGAAATTTTGCTTTCTTGGAGAGAGTTAGATGTAAAGATTGACTACTCCAGCCTTTAGCTTAGCTTAGCATAAAGAATGTAAACAGGGGGAAACAGCTAGCCGGACTATTTCTTAGTCGGGTGCAGTGACTTCCTTTATCTTGCCATCACTGTGGGATTTCCAGGCAACCAGCAGAGACTCCAGGAAGTCACCTAGTCCACAACTTGACCCTCCATAAAACCGTAATTTGTCATTTTTGCATTTTGGTTTTTGTACAGATTAAACAAATGAGATATAACAGGTTAGTTAGTGAGCTTTACAGCGGGTTCACATAGGCCGTGAAGCGCTGCGCTATGCTAATTGTCTCACAAGCCAAAACCTGGCTGTTCACACCAGAAGCACATTTCTCTGCTCCGGTCAACAAGTGATTCTGCTCCTCTGCTGTTTACTATAGAGCTATCTCTCTCTCTCTCTCTCTCTCTCTCTCTCTCTCTCTGTCTGTCTATCTGTCTGTCTTTCTGCTTGTGTGTGTGTGTGTGTGTGTGTGTGTGTGTGTGTATGTGTGTGAGTATAGTATGTCTGCTCCTCTCTCGCTCTCTGTTTTGACACAACGGACAAATACGTGGAATAAGTACATAATTTAAAACCCCCAATCACAAAAAGCAGTGACACTAGGCTATTTCTAATAAATATAGTGGATGGATTTTGAAATTTGACTGAGGGGGAGTTAATAAGACGAATCAAGACTCCGGGGTACACCAGGGAGAAAGGGGAGGGAAGTAAGAAGCATTAGTTGGATGCGTATTTTATCAGAATGAGATCATTTATATCATATATATACAGTATATATCTTATATATGTCATATATAATTTATATTGTTTATAGTAGATTATCAGTTTATTTTCTTGCCAAATTCGCTGGCAGCACGCAGAGTAAATAGACCTGATGCCGATACTATGTTTATGTGAACAGCCCAATTGATTTACATGGGCACTGAAAGGACGCGGGCAGCACTTCTCCAAAAATCACGGTGCTTTCGCTGTGTCTTCGCAGTCTATGTGAACCCAGGGTTAGATGTGCTGGTAGCTGAAGTTTGTTGCCCCTTGACAGAGCCAGACTCGCCATTTCCCCTGTTTCCAGTCGTTATGCTAAGCTAAGCTAAGCTAAGGTAACAACTGCTGGCTGTAGCTTCATACTTAGCATATAGACATGAGAGTGATGTCGACCATCTCATCCAACTTTCGTCAAGAAAGCAAATAAGCATAGTTCCCAAAATGTTGAACTATTCCTTTAAAATGGCATAATCATTTAATCAATTAATTAGCTACCTCTTAGATGATCAAACCTGCAGTGTGACGTCCAGTGCTGTTGCTTTGGGACTAGTATGTTGTGTTAAGTCCCATTTATAATCAGTCTGCCACTCCTCAGTGGCATAAACCAAATCAGCTCTCATAGTATAACCTTGATCTTATCCTAACTTATGTAACAGGAGACCTGGAGAAAGACTATAAAATCATGCAAATTAAGTCTATTCAACCCACTGTTGATATACACTGTACAGTCACAATTCATAACTTTAAGATTCTATATGGAAGTGTTGGAAGTTAGAGGAGGATAAATGAAAGTATTAGGTCTTAATTTAAAGACCAAACACTGAGTGTGACTCTGAGTGTGTCTGTACCAGTTGGGATTTATGTTAAACAATGTGAATGTACAGTAGGAGAAGTGTGGTGGCTGGGTGTGGTTCTATTAATAATGCATAAGGTATAAATCAAAAGACGAGAGACAGAGTGAAAAAAGAAAAGAAAAGACTTTCCACTCTTAGACCACCTTGGCACTGCATTCAGCTTGCTCTTACTCCTCGGAAATGTGATCTTATCTAAAATAGCTTAAGAATATACGGGCCACTGAGAGGAATATAGATCGATTGCATAGGTACTTTAGATTTTCACTCCTGAAACGAAGGGATGAAATTCATACCTGGGCCAATATTGGAAGTGTGCTGCCTGTGCCTGAAATTGCTACGGATAGGGAAGGCTGCCTCATCTGCATTCCCCTTCTGCCTGCCAGCCTTTGTGTTTGAGGGGCTTGGCCCTCTGAATGACAATAATCCCAAAGTAGTGCTGTGGCGCTGCGTGTCTGAATCCTCAGCCTTGCTGTTAACACCATGAGCGGGTGCTGTTTGCTCGATCTTGTAACCCCTGTGCTGTGATAGAGGGCTTCCGCAGTGACCCGCACCACTCTTTCGGCCGTTGCGTTTGCTTCGGCCCAACATGGCCACTCTGGCTCTCCCGTAACCCTCATTTATTTGTACTGGTTTGTTATCTGTAGGGGATCTGCGGCAGGATGAGACACCGAGGCGAACAGACAAGGTGGACCTGTGCAAAGTGGGTTGACCTGTTCTTCTTCCCTCGAGTTCCACAAGGGAAATGAAAAGTGACTTGTCCAAAAACACGACAGAGCTAGTGGACCTCAGTGGCACCTCGAGATGGATACAAGACCGGTAGGAAGGCTGCAAGGACAGATTCGTTAATGAGCCACCTATCTCGTCCCGCTTCCTGTCGCCCTCTGTGCAGCTGCTTTGTACAAGTTGTGCTTTCCTCTTTCCGTGATCGCTCACTGCCAATCCATCAGCTGGCGAGTAGGCCTGTCCGAACTCATTTGGCATCACGACGGTAGGATTTTGTCTGCACACATCTGGTTGACAGTTTGGGACTCTCGTTGTGTTCGTGGGTATGGATGAAGCTCTTCCTCCAAAAGTTTTTAGTAGTTTTGGTGGAGTTGATATCATCACAGGCTGTGCTGGAGTGGATGGATATGCAGGGTCCTGCGGGGTTGAAAGTGATGGCAAAGTCCTCTGAACTGCGATGGTGATGGAAGTAAATGCTGACTTTGGACTCCTCCCGACCACATCTGGGACGCTTGCAGCCCTGAACAGGTTGGAAACTCCACTGTAAGATCCACTATCTGCAGTCTGAGAGGAGGCAGAGTGTGTTATTGCCCTAAGAGACACACTCTCCTTCTCCTCTTTCCCCCGCCACACACCCCATGACAGGACATTCCTGTGCAGTGAAGCAGTGACATCCTTACTTGAGGCCTATGAAAGGACAGAGAAAAAAAAAAAAAAAACTTCATATCAGAGTTGTGCGAAATTGACTCCTCTGCAAACTGAAAGATTCTGTAACTCAAAGGAAACCAAGAAAGACTGCAAATACAATGATATTAGCCGCTGCGATGTGTTCGGAGGGACTTATTATCTGCTCTCCTGCTCGACTTGTGTCTTTATCTGTTGCCATGACAATGTGTAACTTGATGGGCGGCATTTGGGGACAAATTATCCGTGACATTTAAAATGAACAATCCAGATGTGTCTTTTGTAAAAAACAATTAGTCTCTCTCATTTTTCTAATCAGTTCAAAAAATATATTAAATTAACTTTGAATACACCGTAGATACTTGAGTTATACATTCTTTCCTGCTGCTTTTGTACACAGGAAACCTAGCTGGTTAATATTTTTCTTTTCTCTCTGTTCGAAGGGCAAACAATTACACATCTTCCTCAAACTGCTCTCACATTCCCAAGACCCAAATACCAGGAGAGGTTTACACAAATATAATTTGGCTTAATGAGTAATTTTGTCTCTTGCTCGAGTGTTATTGTAAAGCGTAGTAATGGAAATCTGAGGACATCGCCCAATTAGATCAGAGATCAAACATCATTATACGGCTGTTCTCATTTCATTGCATTGGCTCCCTGTACATGCTAGATCAGACTTCAAGATCCTACTTTTAACTTACAAAATATTACACAGACTTGCACCATCCTACTTATCACCTCTAGTCACTCCTCACATACCTGCTAGGGTTTTATAATGCTGGTTTCCTGACTATTCCAAAAATAAATAAAGCATCAGTAGGTGTTAGGGCGTTCTCTTAACAAGCCCCCCCTTCCTTGGAACCATCTTCCTACCTAAATTCGAGAGGCTACCTCAGTCTACTCACTCAAAAGTAAACTCAAAACACAGCTTTTTTCACTCAGTGTGCCCTAAAATACTCCACTACCAGCCCAGTTGCACAGCAGTTTGTGAAATAGTCACAAAATTGAATTCATTATTGATTCATGATGGTCCGCATGAAATAAAAATCGTATGTAATCCACACAGTTGTGAACCGGGAAGTATAAAGAATGGGGAACGCCGCAGAGGGAGGAGGTCAGGGTGGATGGATCGGCCAAAAAACACAGGACTTTCGCCCAGGAGGCCGGTGTTGGTGTCCCGTGTGAAACAAAAAAAGTTGATTTATTTGTCACGCAACGTCTGTACTTAAGTTACAGCACTTCCAGTTATTATAACCGTGATCTTTTCCTAAACCTAACTAAGTAGTTTGTTGCCTAAGCCTTACTAAGTCAATCTATTCCTAAACATAACTAAGTGTTTTTATTTTGAAGAGACTGGAGCGGAAATTGACACGTGCGTTACATTCGAAGCACGAAAAATACGTTGTTGAAAGTCGTGCTGAGCATCACGAAAAAAAGGGAAATTTGTGCCTATGTAAACAAACCGAATAGATTTCGTGGCTATTTCACAAACTACCTAGACACTGTGTTGAAACTACGGTTATCCAACTTACCGTTCTGTATGTTTTTATATATTTTGCTAATGCTGGTTCTGTTTGTATTGTATGCATTGTGTGTGTCTAATTTTAATTAATAATGCTTTGTATGTAGTTAATCTCACATGTTTTGCTGATGTTGCTCATTGCTGTTTTTATTATATGTACAGCCCTTTGAAGCATGCTCTGTGATATTGGGCTATAATAAACTTCGACTTGACTTAATTACGGAAAAAAACCCCATTTCGTTACATATTCAGACACAGAGTTTTTACAGAATATGTATTTTTAGTTGACAGTGATGACAGTGAAATTGCTCTGAGTCAGATATCCATAATAATCATTTTAGAGTACATCTTCCTTCAGGCACACGTCTCCTTCAAGTACACAGTGACTGATCACTGAGTGCAGCAGTGTATCCACCCAGTATTTTGCAGGAACAGTGTTTAGTAACTTCCCAGGTCATAAATCCTTGGGTAAACAGATAAGTACACCCAGAGATGTTTACCTCATTGATGTTAGGTGTCGATAGGCTCGGGGACGTCCTACTGCGTAAACCCACTGACATCGACCAGCTGTCTTCTATTTTCTCATCTGTCAGTTCACGACAGAAAAAGAAACATATTGTACATCACTACAGCTTCTGATTGGCTGCACACAACCATGCATGACATTAAAGGGAAGTCCACTTCAAAACAATAACCAAAATCACATTTACCCATCACAAAAGTACAGCTATGTGACAAGTAGCTGCACTTTTGTGATGAGTAGGAAAGTCTGATACTGACATACTGAATATAGTCTTTCTGCTAATATTTCAATATTGCATTATTCACTTCACTTTATCTTTCCATCATTTATTCCACGCTTAGAGCCTGTTCATTCCCACCCATTAACACTGAAAAGAAAATCTCTCTCTCTCTCTCTCTGGCTTTCTGCTGCTCAGCTCAGCTGATGGCGACTCTCCTAACATGGTTATCTGCATTGCTTGCCTGGCACATTTTTGATTATTCCTCAACACCAAACAATAGCTTAAATGTTTAGGCCCATTGTTTCAGGCTTATCGACTCATTTTATTCACCACTCAGTATAATTCAGTTTTTTTAATCATGATACACCAAATGCACTGCTCTCAAGTCAGCTGGTATAAAGCCCGATGTAGCTATTACAGTTAATAAAACTGAGATTATAACAAATGGAGGCCTAATTTGCTCTTTAAACAAACTTGTCAAGCGTGCAGAGCAGTTACACAATGTCACAGTGAGACCTTTGCAAATTGAAGTCATGTCGTTGGCCTGTTAATATGTTTGCATGAATGGCACGGTTCATATAATACAATAAAAGTAATTATGTTTACGCCATGTGTTCCACTTTGAGGTGAGTCACATGGGATGGGAATGCAGGCTCCAACAACAACACAGAAATAGAAGTTTGCTCACAGTTTCACCCCATTTTTTTTCCTTTGATTTATTTTTGCCCAGCCAGCAACCAGTGTAATTGGAGGAATAGCATTGTTCTAATGTTGCACTCCACAAAAGCAGGTTGGTTCAGTGTTTGTTTGTGTGGGAGAAAAAGGACCCTGAAGGACATATGGATTAAAATGGGGAATCAAACAAAATACCTAGACTGAACACTGAAACAATGGAGGCGAAGGGTGACGAGAGTCATTCAACCAGAAATGGATATTTTTAACATCAAACAGCATAGACTGTAGTATACACAGCGCAGTCAATGAAAGAAAATGCAAATGACTACTACTGGATATGGTTACGTATTGTATGTGCATATATGAGTAGAATGAATCGTGTTTTTTTACATCGTTAGCCATACGGGGACAAAGACAAACCAAGGACTCACTGTGTTGTTTATGTATGTAAATGACAGGAATCATATGCTGCTGCATGGCCTTCACAGTCACTAGAGCGCAACCCAACTCAACGCAGTTGGGAGACGTGTTAGACAGCTTTCTACACCACCATCCTCAAAACCCCAAGTATCCTTTGAAGAATGGTGCTTATCACCAATGTTGACAACATAAAATGTTTATGATAACATAAAAAAGAGTGCACATGAAAACAAAAAAAAGTTTGTTGAAGGATAAGTCTGGTGATTTTCTATACTTTTTTCTTATTGTCACCAAATCACATGAAAAGACCAAAATCAAGAACTTTTTACAAGTATTGTCTGCGTAGCCAAAGCCTGATACAGCTCTTATTCCTCTGTCAAAAAACTATTAAAACACACAAATGAGCCACACAGCTGCACTGGGTAACTCATTACGATGAACATGGGGAATGTAGTTTATTGAGTTGATCCCATATGCATCGTCCTGCTGCCAGGAGTGGAAATAACGCATTACATTCACTCTTGTTACTGTAACAAAGTCATGTTTTGTGTTTTGTTTTTAAAAATCTATAATTTTACTTTCAAGTAGCCTACTTTTAATCTCCCGCATTGTACTTCACTACATTTCAAGTCACATCCATTACAGAGAAAAACAAAAAATTGCAGGTGTGTCTGCGGCCGCAGAAGGGCAGAGCTCCGTGTCCAAAGAGGAGACACTCTGGAAATGATACCTTATAAATGTTTGTGTTTCCTAGACGAGTACATGGGCCGCAGCTAGCACTCACAAAAATGAACAACAATGCAATCAAATTAAGGATCACATATGGGATGCGGTTATAATTAACATTATTACCTCAGCATACAAAAGGTCACACATATCTTAATTAATGACTAACTTAATGCACCACACGGCGAGCATGCTCAGTGACGCATCCACGATGTTCGGATCATGTTTAGATGGTAACCTTCAATTTGTAAAACTCGCAAGATGGTTGAGGTTAGGCATCGACCTCGAATGGTTAATGTAAGGATAGGTCGTCGGGTCTGTCTAACATGCTACCATGCTCATGGCGGATCCTCCAGCGGTGACTTCTGCGTTCACTGAGGAACTTTTACTTTCAGTGAGGCCTGTGAGTCCTTTCTGCTGTTTGACACTGTTAATCTCTGATGTGACGGTAGAGCCTCATTCAGCTCATAACGTTTTGAATTTGAGGAGCCCAGTGCGACCATAGAGGCTGAATGGACAATTTATACTGGGACAGGAGAGTGGACTGGTTTTATTCTGCTTTGAGAATGAACAGGTAGAGAAGTTGAACCTGGCGCAGATTGTGGAGGGCTTCCCGGTGCTCAAGACTCACAGGTTGAGATGACTAGGCAACACAGTGATTGTTGACAGCCACTGTGGAGTTTTATATTGTATATACTGTACATGTCCACATTGTATGCTTTAGCGATGTCATATTATACTGTTGATTCTAAAAGAAGTTTCAGGCTATTTAACGTATGTATCTTTATCTCTTTTCCAGTTAAATCTTGTGAGGCTACACTGAGGAAAGCAGTTGTATATTTATTGCTAATCAGTTGCACAGACTGCAGAGTGCCTGTCTGTCTGTTGGTTTGGACATAAGGGCTCTTGTTGCTGATGGTGTTCAAGTTGACATTTGAAGCAATCTATTTTGTAGCCTAAAGATGTTCTTTAATTTAACAGCAGTTAAACCCCCCTTTTTAAATGTAACACAGTAACGTTTTTTAGTACATTTTAACTGACATACTTTTTATTTTTAATTAAGTACTAGTACTTTTACTTGAGTAAAATGTCTTTAAAGTGACAGTACTTTTACTCAAGGCCTACATTATTCTAGTACTGTACTCTTTCCACCTCTGCCTGCTGCCATAAATACTTGCTAGTCTACTTGCATGCTGGCTAGCATAGGTAGCTGGAACACCATAAATACATAATGTACTCTTGTTTGAGTAACATTTACTAAAATCTACAGTGCCCTGCTGTTTTACGAAATGACTTAACCTTTTTTATAAGTGAAAATATGCATTTAAAGGTTTTTGTCATTGGTATTGAGAGACAAACACATTGCTGATTTTGGTCTTGTTGACATGAAAATGTATAATATAGGCGGCCCTATCCTTTGAAAGTAAACCTTATGCACCAACCAAAGGGTCTGTGAGAGACAGAGAGAAAAAAAGAAACACAGTGTGTGTTTGTGAGGGAGACAGATAGAGTGACAGCTCACAGAGAGCGAACAGGGTTTGCATTTGGCTAAGGTGACCATATGCTCATTGTTGCATGCACGGAAACCAGTGATTGAGTAAACCTTTGTGCTCCTGACAGCGCCAGGAACAGACAGGGAGGCCGTGGGACCTACAGCTGGTTAGGAAGCAGACAGGCTTTGCAGAGCTGTGGGTATATAAGAGATAAACCCATAAGCACAGCCAGTATTGAAATGCGGCTCATTGAGGGAGCACTGGGACAAAATGCGGGTATTCAGATGTGTCAAACGTGCTGGTGTTAGCTGAGGTTATTTTTGTCATGGACAAGTTTTATAATCCTGGCCTTTTACTTTATGTGCGTCATGTCTTTTATTTCTCTGCATGCTGTCGTTTGTACCTACAATTTTTTGATAAAAAAGAAACCTAACCTACAAAAGTCAGGGTAAATTGCCTCTTGTATGAGGAATATTTACCTCTATATTTCATTTTTAATTGTGCTCTTGATGCAAATTACTTTCACACATGCGTTATCGGTCAGTGAATCACGGATTATAAGGATGACGTAAATGCTCTCATTATCTGCAGCAGTGTCATACTTGTTTCTGTATTAGAGCAATTTGTCAGACTGAGTCAAGCGTGCTGTAATGGTCCTGACTCTGGGTCACTGGAATGTGGTCACATGGGCCATAATCTGTTTGAGTTCGCAGTAGGAAAACATACCAGTGGCCTCAAGAGCTATTTGTATTTCATATTCAACATTTATCCCCACCTGAGACAGCAAGAATGTGGTGAAAATTTTCCTCCTAATAAAATATAAAACCTGAATTCACAGAGAGTATCTGAGTTTTATTACAATAAATAAGATTTGCAAATGCGAATCCCACCTCACCAGGCTGGGGAGAGTGAGACATAGCGAAAAGAGGCTCAGAAATCAATATTTGTGCAGGCAGGTGTGCGTCACAAACGTCCTTAGTTCTCACCCTTAGCAGGTATCTTTGAATGAAAACACAATATTTCATCTGCACATTCGGACCTTCGTCTAGGCTGTCTATGTTTACGGCCTTACCCTTTCACACACACACACACACACAGAGTCTTGCAGCTGCCAGAGTGGTTAAGGACAAAAGATTCAAATTAAAACCTGCCAATACAAAGAACAGTCTACATGAATTACTTCTAGGGCTGTCAACGCCACTAATTTCTATGTCACATTAAAGCAATTTGCGATTTTTAGGTTGTAGCGGTCTCAGGTTAAAAGCTAAAGTGAAAATACTGGTATCATATGAAACTAGAAAACCTAAGGAATCCATTTGTACCATGTCATACGAGCTTGTCGTGAAGGAGGCTAAATAATGCTACAAAGTTACGCTAAAATATGTCGAGAAAAAACTGTCATGGCCATTTTCAAAGGGGTCCTTTGACCTCTGACCTCAAGATATGTGAATGAAAATGGGTTCTCTGGGTACCCACGAGTCTCCCCTTTACAGACATGCCCACTTTATGATAATCACATGTAATCTGGGGCAAGTCATAGTCAAGTCAGCACACTGACACACTGACAGATGTTGTTGCCTGTTGGGCTGCAGTTTGCCATGTTATGATTTGAGCATATTTTTTATGCTAAATGTAATACCTGTGAGGGTTTCTGTACAATATTTGTCATTATTTTGTGTTGTTAATTGATTTCCAATAATAATTAAATACATACATTTGCATAAAGTAAACTCATTTGCCCACTCCCATGTTGATAAGAGTATTAAATACTTGATAAATCTCCCTTTAAGGTACATTTTGAACTGTGCGATTAATTTGCCATTAATCGTGATTAAATATTTTAATCCATTGACAGACCTACTATTAATGTTCTGCACATTAGTAACTATGCAAATGACCTACCACTGCTGACAAGTCTGCTTGATTTAGATAGATTACATCGGAAGTGCCTGTGAGCATAATATCTAAAATATGTAGTATATTCTTATACATGTGCCATAATCATTAAGGAACACTAGTTTGACATAATTACTGTTAAAAACAGACAGAAAAATAATTCAGAAATGTACCCTCCAACTTTTATTGTATACATTGTGGAGCTTTCCTACCTGTTAAAGCAGAGGCCAAGGCATCAGCTGTTGTTCCTCTCTTTGGAACAGCTACATCCACTTCTCTCAAAAGAGTGCGAACACTCCTGCACTCCAGCCAGTCATCAGGTAGCCGAGAGCGCTCTGCGGTCTTTTCTCAAGCCCCACTGGTAACTCCTCTCAGCTGACAGGGGATCAAGGAGCAAAGCACAAACTCATCAACTGAGTCAATACGTCTATACAAATGACCCTGTGAGCCTATGTTAGCCGCCTGAATGTTAAGAGCTGCTCTGCGAATGAAAGAGGAGGGGAACCCTGTGTCCTTGGTACAACGTCAACGGTGAAGGCTCTGGTGGACAACGTTTCAGTGGATATTGATATTTCTCTGTTAATTAATTCAGTACACACGCGCTCTGGGTTAGCAATGCTGGTTAAAAAACAACCAATAGGGATCTCTGGGGCTTCCAGCTGTACTCTAGTCCTTGAGTCCATATGAGTTGAGTCCTCCAGGCAGGCAGGCAGCTCAGCGAGGCAGTCTACCCTTCTTCTCTCCTCCATCCTCTCCCCAGAGCCCAGGCTCAGGTAGCAGAACAGGTGACTGGCTCTCAGGTTTCAGGCCTTGCATAACAGGTCCCCATTGCACAAGTTATTAATGGAGTCAGAGGCTCTCAACAGCTCCTGCAGTTGCCTTACTGACGCAGGAAAGGAAAAAAAAAAATACATAGATAAAATAAAACTGAGGCTTTTTTCCTCCACTCTTTCCAGTGCTTTACTCACTTTCCACAGATGTTTTCCCGACGCTTCTTTGGAAAGACACATACATCTTCTTGGGAGTAGGTGCATGTGGACAAAAGAACAGACAGAGTAAAGGCAAAACTATAAATAAATGTCTATAGATATACGGTGCTGAAAGTGCTGAATATTCAAGTCATTGTTTCTCCCCAGCCAAAGTAGGGTAGCATTAAAGATCACAGTAAAGTACAGTAAGTTTACACTGTCTCAATGATGAATTAGCCAGTTACTCAACTAAAACAGTAAAAACATTGAGGTATATTTCACTCCTGTCACCACTCATGACCCGGCGGTTATGGCGATATGAACACTGAATGAATCAAGGTGCTGACCATTCAATGATTTATATCTCCAGCTTTTAATCAGAGGCATGTGCTGTTGGGCTTCTGAATAGCTGTAAATATGGCTATACACAGTAATCATTTTATACTGTAGTAATTAGTAGTGATTTTTTTGTGCTCTATTTTGAATACCAAGTAGTTTTCTTCTACGGTGCTGTTTATCTTCATAAGCTATATCCCTTCTGACCCCTCTCCAGGCTAGTTGCTCATCTTCATACAGTTCTGCTGAAGAATCTGAGTAATGTATAGGGGTGGGAATCACCAGAGGCCCTACGATACAATATAGAGTGTTACAGGAATGAGTCCTAAAACCCGGAAAAGAGGTAACATTTTGGCACTTCCTGTCCCCTTGTCTGGAAGTCAATGTTTTTTTTCAATGGGTTTTAGTTAGATGCCTGAAATAAGGTCTGTGGTTAACACAAGCTTAAGAGATTTTAACGTTTTGTTCTATGACATAAAATACATCATAAGTACCCCACTTGTGAATTTTTAAGTCTTTATTTGTCTTAAAGATGGCGGTTGCCGACAAGAGACTATTAAACGTCATCACGGCGACTCGTCCGCCTTTACAGCCTCGTTGTGTATACTCGCGTTCATGCGACCGCTGTGTAGTTCGTTTATAGCCTGACGTTAGCTTTTTACTTCTGGCGGTTGCATTTACACTTTAAAAATCATAAAAGTGGTGTTCATTTGTGAAGATTATCGTACGGAACAAATTGTGTAAGTATCATGAACGTTTGTTTGCCACAGAGCTTATTTTCTGCAATAATCCAAAACCCAAAGGAAAAATCCCATTGGCTTTTTGTCGAGGATGCCCAGGGCGATGCTAACTTCCTGTTTGGCCTACAAAAATATGTCATCCCCAGAGCACTCTATTATCATGATACTTAAGTCACGACATAATCTTATTGCAAACATTTTGCAATTTTCTGAATATTGCAATAAGATATATTGCGATTTATTACCTTTTTTCAACTGCAAATTATGCAGTTTGTCAACATCTGTTTTATCTAATAAGATGCAGTTTTCAGTCTGTAGTTTTCATTCACATATCTTGAAGTGAGAGGTCAAGGGACCCCTCTGAAAATGGCCATGCCAGTTTTTTCGCCATACTTGAGCATAACTTTGCATTATTATTTAGAATTTTCCTGACAAGCTAACCATGGTTGGTTCCAGTGGATTCCTTAGGTTTTCTAGTTTCATATGATACCAGTATCTTTACTTCAGCTTTAAGACTGAGCCCGCTACAACCTCTGAAAGACAGAATAGCGGCCAGATTATTAGGTTAATAGTTTACATAATAAAAAATCTATGTTTGACATCCATGTATTGATACACTATTATGATACAAAATATCTCAATACTATACTGTATACATTTTTTTCCTAACTCCTAGTTATGTAATTATATGTTTTGCATAACAATATTAAATGAGTTCACTGAGTTACATACTGACTCTATGTTCAATCTTTGATCCAAATAAACACAAACCTAGTGATAACACTGGCAAAACATAATTCATAAAATGAGTTGATCTTACTGCATACTTTAGGTACAAATAATTTGGCTTTATTGTATTGGACTTAAACTGTTACCTTCGAAACATTAGCATTCAAGCCAATTTCATTCAAACAAACTCCAGTTCATTCTTTGAAGAACGCCATCTGACCATAGTGGTGGTTGTATCCAGCTTCAGTGCATCGAGCTGAGCCAAGTCTTTTTAAATCATCCTTGTACCTCCTCCCACCTCAACCTTTCAAACCTTTTTTTTTTTATCATTATTTGAAGTTTTTCTATGGGTAGACTGACCCTACAAGATCTTTTGAAATAAACACAAAAAGCTCCAGTTTCACTCAAGTACTCCAGTTTGAGAGCTCTGAGAAAGTACCTGAGAGAATGGATTTTTTTTCTTTCCACCGTGCCTCAAGATATGTGTAGGGGAGTCTATTCTGAGCTAATCCTATTAAAATTCTCATGTTGTACAGTATGTCCACCCTAAGTCTTCCAGCAATGTCACTTTTCATTTGATTGCCACTGTTTCAAGTTTCATGGGGGATTTGTGCAATCAATAGTGTGCTCTAAAGCTATGCTGTGTTCATTAGAGAAAATCTAAGCAATTTCTCTTCTCTCTAAGCCTAAAGGATCCTTTTACCTACACCAGGAAAACCACGGCCATACTGTATTAAAGCTCCCTTCAAGCCTGTTATGTTAGGTTTTTCACAATGGCGAAGTTGGATTTATCATTCGTAACTGGTTTTGGTTCAAGGCCACTGCTTGGAAGAATCTGAATAATGCAGATCTGGATCATAAGTTATGTACAAAAGAATCTCCAGCTTCATCCAATCACAGCAGCTCAGCTTCACTGGAATCACTGGAATGCGGATTATTTTCTTGTCTAAAGTCTTTCTCTTCTAGGTGGGCTTAAAGGATAACTTCATTATTTTTCAACCTGTTTTCCCATGTATTTGTGTCAAAGTGACTAATGGGGGCAACACTTTTTGAAATTGGTCCAGTATTGAGGGAGGACGCTGCAGCCGCCAGCCGCTAAACAAGCTGCAATGTAATCATTTGGGGCAAGCTGGCAACGTCAATTTGCATCCACTAAAAGTGCTTGTTTTTGCCACTGACAGGCTCAGATAGTTATTAAAAGTATCTGACAACATTATGGAAAGGACCCTACAGAGAATTAAAATGTTTTTTCTTACCTTTCACTTTCCGTTTGTCATTGTGTTATGTGACTTGTTCCCAGAAGAGACATCAGTGGAAACTTGAGATAGTGGAGAGAGGAGTGCCACGGGACAAATAAGCACTTTTAGTGGACGTAAGCTGGTGGCTGTAGCTTTCTCCCTCAATACTGGAAGTGTTGTCCCCCTTAGTCACTTCAGTCCAGGTTAAAAAAATATTGAAGTAATCGTTTAAAGGAAACCTACATGATCAGATAATAAAAGTTTGACTGGGATGACATGCATACATTTTAGGGCTGGCAATCAATTCAAATATTTAATCGCGATTAATCGCATGAATATCCATAGTGTGTCACGATTAATAGCAAATTAATCACACATTTTTTATCTGTTCAAAATGCACCTTAAAGGGAGATTTGTTAAATATTTAATACTCTTATCAACTTATGCAAATGTGTGTATTTAATTAATATTGGAAATCAATTTACAACACAACAAAAATGACAAATATTGTACAGAAACCCTCACAGGTACTGCATTTAGTATAAAAAATATGCTCAAATTATAACATGGCAAACTCAAGCCCAACGAGCAACAATAGCTGTCAGTGTACTGACTTGACTATGACTTGCCCCAAACTGCATGTGATTATCATAAAGTGGGCATATCTGTAAAGGGGAGACTTGTGGGTATCCATAGAACCTGTTTTCATTCACATATATTGAGGTCAGAGGTCAAGGAACCCCTTTGAAAATGACCATGCCAGTTTTTCCTCGCCAAAATTTTGCGCAAGTTTGGAGCGCTATTTAGCCTCCTGCGTGACAAGCTAGTGTGACATGGTTGGTACTAATGGATTCCTTAGGTTTTCTAATTTCATATGATGCCAGTATCTTCACTCCAGCTATTATTGCATTTACTTTGACAGCCATAGTAAATTTATAGATGTAGTGTCATCTGCAATTAGAGTCATTTGTAGAATATTTGATCCATGGCTTTGAAAATACTGTTTTTTGCTATAAGAGTTCCAACAAACTACTCTACTAATGAGAATCCAACATCTGTAGTAAACTGAATTTCAAAGTAAGACTTGCCCTCAAACTTCCATCACATTTCTGTGCACTATTTGCATTTTTTTTGTGTGTGTGTCCAAACCAAAAGCCTTTTCTGCTTTCCATTGTGGTTCAGTCCAAAGAACCATTTATGATTTGAATTGTAGCATAAATGCTACAATTTCATATAAAGTATGAAATGAAAATAGGTAAAATTTTGCATTTTCATTTGACTGATGGCAGGATCCCCCCAGGCTTGTTTTTGTGAAAACTGTCAAGGCCATTCATCAGAAGCAGTGGGTGGACAATAGTAACCTTTTTGCTGAAATTCACCAGTCAGATGACACTGTTTGAACAGGTTTCCAGTCAAGGGTGCCATGTTTGTCTTATATAACCAAATCTGAGCTTGTTTTTTTCTGTCTCATGAAAATAAAGGTACAGTACAGTATTGTTTTTTTGTTGCTACTTTTAATTCATATGCAAAAATTCGAATTTGCATTTTCTTTTTCAAATTTAGGTTAATGCTAATATGAAAATGAAATGGCAATGTTGGTTGCACACTAAAGATGTTCTCCTTCAGCAGTTCTCAAAGTATTTTCTTTAGGCAGAGGGCTGGAGGATGAGCAGATGTTGGTTCCTCCAATTTCTGTATCACTTCTAAAGTCTACATAAATGTAGCGCTTCATTCACTCAAAAAATCCTCCCAACGTAACTGGGAAAACAATTTAGTAATATATAAACGTCATATTCTACAGGACAGGTTTGAAGTGTGAGGATTGAGGAGTGTCAAAGTCTCAGTTTTTTAATTTCCAGGTTGTCCATTGATCCAAAAGTCCAGATTCTGACTTCTGTTTTCTACACAAGCTGACTTAAACATCTAACTTTAGTTAAGCAATGTGGGGGAGAATAACACTTTTGTCTAATTTTTCTCTGCCAAAATTCTCGTTTTAAATATTGTTGTTGATGAACACAAAATAAGGCATCTCGATGACACTTCTTCCGTTTTTGATTTTCTGATGAAATTTGAAGAGGAGGCAGCTGGATTTTGACAAACTTGATTTCACAATAGTTTGCCTGATTTTACAATTATGCTGGAATAAAAACAGAGTTGGCAGATAATAGCATGACTGGGTGTCATGTGGAGGGCCTGGATCGAGAAGATGCTGGTAGCACCTGCACTAATGAAGCATCCATATCTCTCATTTTTGATCAAATGAAAGTTTTTAAGTTCTACTGCGGTGAACATTTGGTCTTGTGAATGAAAAATGTGCCACAGCTCATCAAAAAAAATAATAAAGTATTGTTGCATGAATCATCTGCAGTGATGTGCTTGAACATATTTTGCTTTCTTTGTTGGAGCTATATCATTAGGATGATTATTACGTTATTATTATTATTATTTTATTATTACTTTATTTTTGTAGACACTATATGCACTAAGCACCAGATCAATCACTTCTTGGGTGACTGGCAGGATTAAGGATAAAGGTAGCAGCTGTTGTCAGTATTTTGTTTGAAGAAAATCTTTTTTGACAAATAGCCACTTCCATAAAGTAAAACACCGCCCTTCGAACAAATTGAATAAAAAAAACTTGGACTAAAGAACAAGAGAACAAGAGAAAACAGAAACAAAACATTAGTTGGATTCTTTGGATTTCATGTGGATGCACATTCTTGGATGCAAATTATCAAAGGCAAGCCGCCACGCAATATCATGTTCAGTCAAGCCAAAGCAGGAGCGCACATCACAATAATGAACAACGCGCAGCGAGATGGTATGTGCATGGGACAAACGGCACAACGATTGGAGTTTACTGTTTTCACAGCCTGCATTGTCCTTTGGTGGTGTTAATTCTGTGATTGGCGGTGATTGTTTGAATTGCCAGTAATAGCCACGTAATGAGTGTGATTGTTTGATCCTGCTATGAAGAGATGAGTTGTGGATGGAATGATTCATTGTTTCAACCCATTCTTGCATTTGGTTTCCGGTTGTGTTGTTGATGAATTGAAAGTAGTGAACTGTGCTTGTGATTGTTTCCAGATATATTTCATGGTTATGCTGCAGTGTTGGTTGCTTGTATTAAAGGGGGAGAGCACAGTACATCTTCAAACCAAACCAAGTATACAGGAAAGGCTTGTCACAAACGTCTGTTTGCTACTGGAGGCAATAGACTAGAACAATAATGAACCAAACTTGACTTTTCTTTTTTTCCTCACAGAAACATCAAAGAAGAGAAAGATTCAGTCAAGCTTAAACACAAGACACATACCACTATAGAGAATATTAACTTATTCATAGCTACATGTAAATTTACTTTTAGGGTTCAAACACCGAAGAGGTAGAACCCTATTGAGTTTGTGTCAGTTTATTATTACGGTTCAAACCCCAAAGGTGTAGTGCCCTACTGATTTTGTGCCGGTTTGTTAGGGTTCAAACACCAAAGGTGAATTTTACTATCATATCCAGCTCAATGTGCTCCAAAAAAAGCCTCTTGGACCATAGAAGTCTGCCATGATATATCTTTTGCTAATTTGCGTAATGTGACATCTACGTTTTGGATTTTGACTGTATCAACACCAAATTTGGTACACAGTCTCGTGGGACTGAGATACACAGGGCTTGGCCATGACTCATTGACCATTTCTCCAATCATCATAAATTTTGGTAGATGTCTTTGGGAAAAATCTTTTAAGTGTTGGGGAGTAGGCCTACCAAAGCATATTGAGCCTGACACATAGGGGGCGCCACAAATACCAAAAGCATGTACGTCAAAATCTGGTGGACATAATTTCACCAAATTTGGTGCACATGCTCTGGGGACAAGCATTAACCAAGATGAGAAGTGACATCGGCCCTGTTCACACCTGGTATTAACATGCGTCCTCAGTGACCCGATCACAAGTGAACACACTCAAGATGCATTGAGGACGCATTGAGATCGGATCTTTCAGACCACATTCAGAGGTGGTCTGGGCCACATATGACCACATTCTTTTAGCAGTGTTTACGCGAATGTGTCCTGGGCCACATTAAGGACCGCCTACTCATCTGATGTCCAGCTGGGATCTGTGGGATCACCGCGCCCCTCAGGTGAATAAACAGGCAGATACGGGCGCTTGTCAGCCAGGAAATGGCCTCTGTGCTCTACTGTATGTAGACTAGGCATGCAAAGTGCATTATTGTCATACTGTCGGAGATGTGTCTGTGTTTTTGTTCCGCTGCTTAGCAGGGAACTAACATGCGTCCGTCCGCCTGTTCTCTGTCCTCCCCGGCTCTCTGGAGCGCTGTACCCCGTTGTTCTCTGGCAAAAGCAGCGGTGCCGGCACGGGCGGCGCGGAGGTCCCACCGGTACAATAACCTTTTATTTTGATGTTAATACAATGTACCAGAATTAACGAATATGTAGGATATCACTACTGACATTCATGTAATATTATGTCACAACGGCTGCTGTATTAGCCGTGTGTTTACTACGTGTTCATTTTCATATGGGGCGGGGAAGTGAGATCGGATCACAAGTGGTCACTGAAGACGCATGTGGAGACGCATTCTAATGCCAGGTGTGAACAGGGCCATTGATTGATTCGTTGTTCGATGATGAATGTGAACGTGGTCTATCAATCGTTATCTGTTGTTGCTCAATTTGCCACGAGCTGGAATGAGCTAAAGACATGAAACTTGGCACCATAACATCACAAAAAATATGAATCCAATCAGCCTGATGGTGGCGCTATAATTAACAGCCAAAAAAGTGAAAACTGAAAAGACGCCACAACCATACTGTGAGTCCAATTGACTTGAAAGTTGACACGCATACTCAAGTCTTTTAGTGCACCAAGTATTGCTGCACCCATACACTGTAGATGATTAATGATTTTATCTGGTTGTTTTGTTGTTATGTTGTTTGCTTACTTCTGAAAGGGAGTCTTGTGTTCTTTAGGAGGATGAGGTGCAGGAAGTTTTAGTAGGGGGTGCAATTATTTAAGGTGTGGCAATGCTACAAGTGCATACGATAAATACAATCGTTAGATGCTAAACTGCTGAAAGGGAGTCTTGTGTTCTTTAGGAGGATGACGTGCAGGAAGTTTTAGTATGGTTGCAATTATTTAAGGTGTGGCAAAGCTACAGGTGCATACTGTTCATGCAAATGTTAGATGCTAAACTGCTGAGTCAACCAGTGCGGCTCTCTGAATTTTTGATTGTTCTCCTGTGGAAATGACGGTACATCTGTATGATTTAGTTTCTCGCTATTAATGATGAGACCAAACAGCAGCAAGTACTCTGCTAAAAGCAGTATTTGTCACAAAAAAACAACTCTGGAGTCATGAGCTGGCTCAAGGTTCAGACGGAAAATGTGGTTTGAAGCAAAGGTGAAAATAATTTATCAAAATAAACTAATACATAAATAAAGCGATGTTATGTGAACAGTCTGTGAAATCAATGATGTTCGGGGGAACATAGATGAGTGAAAGATGTTGTAAGATGGGAGATAAGAAAGCAAACTAAAGAAACACTGGAGGCCATGCAGGAGCTGTGAGAGAGAAAGAGAGACTGAGCAGACCCACTTTAAAGACTTCCCAGCCCAGCAGCTCAGGTAAACCTCTGCCATGTCACAAATCCGTACTACATAATGACAAACTGCTTCTTAGTATTTATGTGTGTTCAAACTGGAAAAGTGACAAAATAGAGCATACTCAAACCAGACACCATGGGTGCATCCCAAGTCTCTTAAATTGCATCCACATTTCTCTCATTGTGTCGTTTCCTTGAGGCCCTTCCACCGGGGATGCATGAAGAGACGTAAGGGAAAGATGCAAGTGAGGGAAATGTTAATTATTACCTTAAAGTGGCAGTATATTTTTCGCATCATTGAGCAAAAATTCCCAATTCCCAGTGTATATTCAAGTGTTCTGAGAGATAACTAGACTCCTGCACCCCATCATGACTTTGTTTTCAGGCTTTAAAAAATCTAGGCCCGTGACACAGGTCATTTCATTGAGAGAGCGTTCCTATTGGCTGTGCTCCGGTCATGTGACCAGAACTTGGCGCTCCTTCACCAGATTTCACAATGGCGACGGCGTCACAAACTTTCTCATTTTACAGCTAAATTGTGCAATAGAAATAGAAATTGGCATCAACGTTACATAACATTGATTCATATTTGATCAGCGCGGCCTAGTTTGACCGTTTGGTCGCAGTTCGCGAGTGATTGACAGCCGGCTCTCACAGATGGCAGCTGGACAGCGGACCTCAGATCAGTTCTTACTGCTTGTTTTCCTCTGGTATGTAAAATCTTGCAGATGCCGTTAGGAGCACCGGAGGACACCGCAGGACACAGAGGCACATGATTTTTTTCAGGTTACCTGTGTCATGTACTACTGTCACGATATAGCGACCATTTTATAAAAATAACTTTTAATCATATTTGCTCCAGTCTTGCCTTCTTCATCTTTAAGTTTAATATAAAGAAGTGTGAACACTACTACTACTACGATAACTGCTAAATGTTCCTGCCAGAAAGGGTTTTCTGGCAGAAAGCCATTTGGCTTGCTAACCATTGTTAAATTAAGTACTGTAGCATATGCAAATTGTCCAGGTGTACAGTAAATAGCCAAATACCTGAGGTGTGACTATTCTCATCTAGGAGCAAATAGACACCTCCATTTTTTTTTTTTTTTAATTAGGAAATGGATGTGTTGCCTGATTAGTTTCTGCAAAGCATAGAAGCAGATTTGTTCCAATCTTTATGTTTACTGTGCTTTTGATTTTTACTCTCCTATATGCAAAGCCTCCTGGACAATATAGGCCACCATGATGGATTTTTTACTAATTTGCATTATTTAAACAGTAATGTAAATAGTCTTTTCTGGATTCCGGCTCTATCAACATCAAATTTGATATATGGTTTATTATAAATGAGCAAGATCAGAGCAAAAATATCAATCAAAAAGCTTTGTCAAGGGTGGGACTTAAAAGGAAATAGGCCATAACTCAAGCTGTCTTCCTGATTAAACTCAGTGGACACATCCTACACCTAGTCATGAACATACACACCAAGTTTCATTCACATTTGATAAAGGGGGAGCAAAATGCAGAACTTTTAGTGTGCAATTATTGGAATGCTGCATACATTGTAATGACAAAACAAGTGTGTGATTGCTCTCAACCCTTCTTTAGACAGAATTAAACCAGTTGAAGTTGAAAGAACGCAAAAATTGACAAAAGCTGTCGCATGCTGCTTTAATTTTGGACAATTGAGTTGCTTCCCTCTGTTAACCGAGAAAGGGTTTGAACCCGCAAGGGCTATTTCATTAATCTGATAAATTCATTATTATTATTTTGTTATTTTTGCATCTATTTTTGTAGACCCCTCAAGGGCACTAAGCACCAGATCAAGCAATCGTTGAGTGAATGGTAGGATTAAGGATAAAGGTAGCAGGTGTGTCAATGCCAGGAAGGGACATGTTTTTTTTGTTTTTTTACCAGAGCAAGAAAGAGGCAGCCTGATGAACACATGCATGTTTTGCTTTTAGACTGGAAAATAAAAACAAAAATGTGAATCTTGCCTGGACAATAGACTTCCTAATTGCCTGAGTACAATGGCGCATCAGTGGCCTTTGTTGTAAGTTTTATTTTTTGAAGAAAATCTTTTTTGACAAAAAAAAAGTTAGTGTTGTCAGGACCAAGAATTGGAAAAAAAAGTGGTCTGAGCCATTAAGCTCTTAGCCCCTTCACTTTTAATTTCTCTGTAAAATGCTAGTGCCCAGTTAAGATGCTGTCATTGTTTGATTGTTCTTGCAAAATCTTACAGAAAGGCGACAGGATTTACCAAGTTACTGCAAAACAAGTGGAATTTGAACGGTCTTAAAAGTGTGGCTGTCACACACTGCAATAAAAACCGCCAGTATCCCAGGAGCTGGGTAATTATGCTGTCATCTCTGAACGAGAATCCCCTGAGATGACTCTGGCTACTGTTTGACACAGTAGACCAGAAGTTTCATATAATTCAAAGTAATTCATATTTGATTCTCTGGGCAAAATATTGGATGTCTTTAAAACTTGGCTATTCACAAGCGTACATATGAAATACAATCAAGACCCAAGACTAACACACTGTATGAAACACAGGACACAAAGTACATGCATGCTCACACATAAATAAATATTAGAGTAGTCATAGTCAAAGCAATAATAACGCATTAACACAAATTTGTTTAAACACCACTAATTTCTTTAACGCATTAACATAATTGATTGTTCAGAGGTTGTAGTGGGCTCAGTTTTAAAGCTAAAGTGAAGATAATGGCTTCATGTGATACTAGAAAACGTATGGCCATTTCACAGGGGTCCCTTGACCTCCGACCTCAAGATATGTGAATGAAAATGGGTTCTATGGGTCTCCCCTTTACAGATATGCCCACTTCATACTAATCCTATGCAGTTTGGGGCAAAAAACAGTTGTTTGAATGCAGTATAAATGTGTCATTTTCGCCTATTCTAAAAATGGTGTATTAGAATATTTCTGCATGCTGGGGTCAGCATGTCAACAGTCTTGGAAATGCATAAATTGGATATGACTCGAAATTAGCCCAGTTGTATTCAGCAGGTAGGTTTTAAGGGGTTAACAATGTAAAAGCTAAAATAATATTAAATTAGGAGAACTTGAGATCCTATTACCATTTTAAGTCTTAACAATTCAATACAACAAGTGTTTACATTTGGCCCGTGGCCCACCATTGAGTTCCAGTTTTGGCCTTCCAATAGAAAAGGTTTGGGCATCCCTGAACTGGATGAAACAGTGACAAATGAGGCAACAAATAAAGTAGTTAAAAATAGACCTGTAGCAATAACCGCATTATTGCAATACCGCGCTATTGACAAACCCACTGCAGGGGATGGCAAGCAAAAAAAATTTCAATTTTGGGTGAAACACTGCACTCGTCACTGTCACTTTTAACACTAGCCATCCAATCCCAATGGAGGAGGGGCGGGACAAATACCACAAAGACCAATCGTCACATCCTACATGTAAATGTGCTGAACAACAACAACAACAATGGAGGACAAATTAATACACATAGACCAACGGGTCCGTCCTCTCTTCCTACGTGCTTCGGCCTTCCATTCATCCAGAGCAAGTACTCTACCTTGTGCCGACATTTTTACTTCCGTGGATATCCTGTATCATAGAAACCAGACGCAAACAAAGCGTCTCAGCTGACAAAAATGCTGCGCCTCATTGCCCTTCGGTGTTCTGCATTTAACAATAAAGAAGCATTCAATTTGTCTAAAACTGTCATTTAAAAAGCAACAATAATAATAGCCTAACAATACAGCTTATTTATATAGCACTAAAATCAGGATAAGTCAAGTCATCTGCAAAAATATAAAATACCGCATATTGCACTGTTGAGCCAGTTATTATCACCGCAGGCGAACTTCCTTCACCGTGACATCCCTAGTAACAAACTGAACTCATCACACGCAGAGTTGATGACAGCCAGAAGAAGGACATGAACTATTGTCCATTATAAAGTTTCTTTGGAAACTGCAATAAAAATTGTTAACAGTAAGCCATGGTCAAACACTTGATCATCACAACAAGGTGCAAAGGGCTATTAAATGGTGTGGAAACAGGCCTCACACTGTAGATGGGAATAGATGATTTCTCTGAACCATATCAGAAGATGTTCTGTGAATGATTAGAGGAAGCCTTTGTACAGCTGTCCTTTTCAACGGCAGGCTTGATAAGAGCTTTGTTGCTGTCTGACACACAAGCATATACATTGTATCACAGCGCTGGCACACAAGATACATTCAATGAATCAGGGAACTAGGTTTCTTCACACTCTTACATCAAAAGACAGGTGTGTGGGGGAGTACTTGGAAGCCTATACAACATATAAGAGACTCCTGTTATATTTGCAACATTTTAAACCTTGACATTTGACATTTCAGTGTTAATTCAACACCACAGCCATTGTACAGCTAATACCAAGATGAAGTCCTTCTAAATTTCAGCTATAAACTAGTGTTGTCTTTTTTGCTTTAATCCTCTGGCAGTAATTAAACAATTCCCAGGTGATCAGAGGTCTGGAGTGTTCATTAGAAATGTAATTTGGTCCCAAACCATTAAATGCTCTTATAAACAAGCAATACAATTTTAAAAATCAATCCTTTGACACTCAGATAGCCAGTGCAATGATCTGAGAAGTGCAGTCTTAGTTTGGTAAGAACTCTGGCAACAGAGCTTTTTTTTTTAGATAAATAAGTAAAGACGCTGTTAGTGATTTGGATGCAAACCCTTTATGTCCTTTGAGGTGATCTTTTAAGTAAGTCTGATTATGTAACTATCTTTATGTGGCTATTAAAATTTAGGTTTGGGTTTTCTGACTTTGTTATTAGTTTTCTGTAAACCTCGCAACTCAAGGTGAGCCCTGACTTTTGAACTTTGTTTATCTATAAACACCAAAAGATGATCCCCCTTTTTCATAAATATAGAAAATTCAATGATCAGTTGATGATACAGCTGTGTAAATATGAGTGATTTTGCTGTTTTGTACAGTTTGAGCCAGCATGTGTCAATTCAATAATAGAGGCCCGAGAATTGAGCCTTGGGGTACTCCTCGTCATTTTGGTCTGAAATATGTAGTGACAGATTGCCAACGACATATTATCTCTCTTGCTAACAGGATTTGAACAAATATAGGCCACGTGCTACAAAATCTTGCTTTGTTTTCTAGTCCTTTTGGTTACTACGAATGACTTGCAGCACTATGCACTACAAATGAGTCACTGTTCAATGGAATCATCTTTCATCTGAAACCGCGACAAGAGCAATCTCAGTTCTGTTGTGTGGTGGAAATCCAGAATATAAAAAGTTATTTTTAACTACAGAGTTTTTTTTGTATTTGACAGGCATAGTAATGAAACCTGAAAGCACTGCGAGCACATACCTCCACCAAGGCCGCACAAACCTCCACTTTGTTATTGTAATACTATTTCCATAATATATGGATTCTTGTTCACCTTTAATCCAGCACCTGGTCCAGACCATCCTGCAATTTGGTAGACTGTATTTCTTATTTTTTCACCTCATGAGTTATTTTAATAATAGGGAGAATTATTTTAATTTATGTGCAGTAACTAATTAGAAAATAGTGAAAATGCCCCCAAAAATCCCTATCTCACTAAAATTAGAAATCAAAAAGGAAATAAAAATATATTTGCCATCTGACCTGAAGCCATCCATAGTAATGTTGGTTCTGTTCTTACTCTGCTGTATGCCTGCAATTATTTTCATGGCAGACCAAGCTGAGGCAAGCTTCCTCTCAGCCAGTTTGCTCTCTACTTTAGTTTTAGATTTTTGTTTAGCGCTTAAGATTTCCACTTTCACCTCCCTTTTGGCTGCATCTATTTCAGAAGCACCTCCAATTCTGAAGGACAGTTTCTTTATCTGCAGAATAGACTTAACGGCCTTTTGCCCAGTTCACACTACATGACTTTAGCCCTGATTTTCCAATCCCCGACAGTGTTTGGAGCTCCCCGGCAAACTCCCCAGCTCAGAGGCAAATCAGCATTGGCTCATCGCTTGCACATAGGCGCTCGAGCGCCATGTGTGAACTGCTCAAAGACGCAGGCAGAGAGGCTCGGCGACGCTCACCGACGCTGCACAGGCACATTCCAGATATCTAGCATGCTAAATATCTGGACGTGTTGAGGGGAAACCTGGGGGAGGAGGTGTCGCCTGTAATAATAGGAGCTTTCTGTATGCGTTGCATTTGCAACAAGGAGCAAAGTTGTTGTTGCACCTAGAGAAATAAACAGTAAAAAAAAGAGCGTGGAAACCGGTGGAAACAGTTTATTTTGTGAACATGTGCCGACAACAACATCAGCAATGTGTCTCGCATGTGGTATCACGTCATTTACCGTGTATATCGCATGTGTTTTCGTGAAAAAACGTAGTTTGGAGACCTCATCGGGGATTCCTCCTGGTGAAAGATCTTGTGTGTGTGAGACGCTCTGTCGCTGGTCACTCATGTAGTGTGAAAACCACAACAACTAAAGACGATTAAAGACTCCCGGTTACAAGACAACCAAGTTGTGTAGTGTGAACAAACAGTACAGCAATCTGACGACTTTGAAAGTCGTGTAGTGTGAACTTGGCTTTAGACATCCAAGGTTTGTTATTGGAGCAAACCTTGATCTTTTTAGTAGCGATAATCATATTCTCACAAAAGATAATATAAGGACAGATCACATCAATGAGTTCATCAACGTCCTTAGAAGAGTCTTCGAACATCCCCCAGTCGGTGCAGTCAAAGCAACCCTGAAGATGAGCAGTGGATTCCCCAGACCAGATTTGAACGTATTTGGTCTGGGTTTTTCTCTCCTTAGGCCAGTTTTGTATGTTTGTATGTGGGGAGAAGAAGCACACAGTTGTGGTTAGCAGAACCTAAGGGGAATCGGGCGATTGATTTATATGCTCCCTTAACTGTACCATAACAGAGATCTAACGTCTTATTCCGCCTGGTTGGACAACTTACATATTGGTAGAAGTTTATCAAGGACTCTTTCAGGGTCACATGATTATAACCTCAAAGTATGAGATTTGGAGCCTCAGAGGAAATAGAATGTAGTTTTGGTACTACATAAAATATAGTGCTTGTAGCAGTGTCAGATTGGCCTTTGGATGAATATACACAGTTGTTATGAATATTTGTGGGAATTCACAGGGTAAACAGAATGGGCGGTGAGAGACGCTGATAGAAGTTCAATGTCAGGCCAGCAAAGTCTCTTTCTGACAGTCATAGAGCTGCAGTAACGCTTATTGACATAGAGGCACACGCCTCTTCTTCGAGATTTTTCTGTCACCTCCGATCAAGGCAAAATGGAGTACCAGATCCGTCTATAGACTGATCGCTATCTTTGTTTTGCTCAGTGAGTCAAAACTGATGCTACTGTCTCTGAAGTCCCAATGAAAGCCAACACTTCCTTGTAGCTCTTCAAGGTTATCCCGCAAAGGACTGGACGTTTCCCATAACCGGGAAGGGCAGGAGAATACGGGTGAGCTGCTGTTTCCTTCGTCTCATTGTGACACCTCCTCATGTTCACCCGCTTCCTCTTCTTAACTCCACTCCAATGATCACAGATCAGAGTTTTGTTGTAGTCCCTTAAAGTCAAAGTTAAAGTCAAAGATCCAGCGTTAGCCCGATGATTTGATTCTGTGTATTCCATTGCAGCGGGAAGTTTCTAGTATACCGTGTCCTCACAGAATGAAGTGTAACCCCATTGCAGACGACAGTTAGATTGATCAAAGTCCACAAAGCAGTGATAATTAAAAGCTCCATCACTGCAGAACAATAGCGGAATGTCTAAAAGCACTTGTTCATGATGATTGTAGGCAATCAAGCATATAAAACACACACAAACTCACTGAAAACATAAAGAATAGGATGCCGAAAAAAACACTGTCGGTCTCTCGAGCATACATGAGCAAGCATTGGTGATACATCTTGGCAATAATGAAGTAGACACACAGCTTACTTAAAAACAGCACTGAGACTCACACCTAAGTCATTTGAGGTGAACAGAGTGGAGAGGATTAGACAACTACTGTGTTCTATTATTTGAAGAAAAACATTGAAGAAAATGGAAATGTACTTACATCATTTGAAAGCGTACTCTAAAAACTTGAATACAAATTGTAATAACACTATGTGGTCTATGATGATGGGTGGGCATTGTTACTAAATTTTGCAAGTTTGCATCACAAACATGTGGTCAAGGAGGATAAAGTGCAGGTGTGACAATTTGCTCAGCTGCCCAGATCAATACAAATTAGGGCTGTCAATGGATATTCTAAATTTGAATATATATTTGAATCTTAAAAGAAATAGATGAAAATTAATATTCAATTGTGGAAATAAAAAGCAGTGCACCAAATGCACTGCATGACGGTAATCACACAACGTCGCTTTCAATGATTGAAAATGAAATGTAACGTTAGGTCAAGCTGAACAAGGAATAATTCAACAACAACCGCAATGAACGTTACGTGACGTCATGTAAACAAACCACATACCTATCAGATGTGCGCTCAGAGATCAGACTGGAGACGTTACCGCTTAAAAGATGGGTGAGAAGTACTTGCTATCTTTCGACGTTTGCACTTTTTTAAACAGAAAACACACGTTTAATTTTGTCATATTTACTGGAAATTACATAGATTACAGCCAACAGTGAGTAGTAAACTTTCAGTCAATCTCCTGGTGATTTCCTTCCAAGAGGTATGGTAGAGATATCTCCTCATTTCAGCCGTTCCTCGTCCATTGCATGCTTTCAAAGTGAACTACAGGAATAAATAGAAACAGGGCGTCCAACAAAAGTTCTATATATATATATTTATTTATTTATTTATTTATTTTTGGCCAAATTTGTCAATCCTAATTCAAATCATGCAGGTGCCATGATTTTCATTCAATAAGGCGAATATCGCTGAAAGGTGACGAGTTCTGAGAGCAAGCTCTAAATCATGCAAATCAGACCTTTTTGAATAAGCGCTGGCACGATCACTCACTGAAGGAGAAGAGAAAAAGCAGAAATTCTTTCTCCTGCAGCGAGTCTATGACCTGAGAATGGTTTGCAAGATTAATACTCAGATACGTGCTGTCAGGAAGACATGCTTAGCAGGTTGTACACGTTGCCACGCTTCTTTATGTGGGGGGTACAATGGTGTAAATGTCATTTAATTGCTCTCCATCGCACAACATTCCTTACTGAACAGCGTGCACGCTGCATAGCAGGGCACGGGGAGGTTTCTTTTGTTTGATTGACAGGCAGGCAGGGAAGGAAGAAAACATGGCATGAGGCTTCACTGACCTGACAACCCTGGCTGAGACGAGCTTATGAACTTTCACAGAGAGAAACAAACATGGAGGAAAACACACAAACAGCATTTAAAAAAATACATTTCTTGTTTAGGGATTTTGCATCAGTATTAATGCGGTTGCTCTCGACCTTTGCCCCCAATAATTCAGAATCAGTACAGCTATACTTTGGACATCTCATTGATTAAAATCAGTAACTCATTACACTTGTACAAGCCTTTGTAGAAAATGCTGTTTATTGTCACTTTTTGCCCAGTCATCTGTACAGTCTACATAATTTATAACTGTATTTTTTGCACAATTTTGCATCCCTAATGATGGTATAGTTATTTAGCACCGTAGTCAGAAACAATGCCCACGCTTCCCAATCGATCTTTGTAATCGTATGCAGCATTTCCATTCTATTTTCTCATTAACTAGTGCTACAGTAATTGCTTTAACTCAGCAGATTATACACGGTACACCTCCTCGTCTTTGCGGCGAGGTTGAGCAGCTGTTGTTAACACAGATAAGAAGCGTGACGCTGTGAGCGCCTGACAGGATTGGCTGTCATGCCAGCTCAAATCACGGGGCATGTATGTGTGTTTGAATCGTCTAGACGGAGGCTGCTTGTTACACTCCTCACCTGTGACAGTCACGCCTACAGCATGTGGGAGGGAGACTCACGCTCTACACACACACACATTCACACACACATACACACCTCAAACCTGGCAGCTCTCTGGTTCGTTATCAGTGCTTTGCTGAAGATGAATCTTTAAAATTCTGTGCTAGATAACTGCAGTATTTTTTTTTACAGTATTGCAGCAATACAGTGATGCTCCACTTTCCCCCCAATAGTTGTTTTTAGGAAAGGGTTGGTTTGCATTGTATTGCATTTTTCATGAGAACAACTTTTGAGATGTGCCATCTGTTCTTTTCCTTTGCCTGTTGTTATCTTCTTGCAGCATGTATTATTTGCATCATAAACATCAACTGTCTCCTGAAAAAACAACAACAACAGTAATTGCTGGTGTCATACATGGAAAGGCTCCCTGGTATTCACTCAAACAAACTGGGAACAGCCGTGCAATGTGAGATACATAAAATGTTGGATGTACAATATTGTTGCTTTGCTGATTGGTGATATTCTTACATTATGTTCAGGAGTCAGTGCCAGGCCGACGAGCTCTTCCAAAACCATCTCAATACTAGAAAGCTGTGAGTAAGTGCAGAGGCTGCACAGCCCTCTAGATTTGTTGTTATAATAATAGAAAATGTGCAGAGAAAATGAAAATGTAAGAAAAAAAGCAGAAAATTGACAAAAAACCCAGAGTCCTGCATTATTTACCCTCGGAGACCCGCGGGATCGTGGGCGATCCCAACCGACTTTACTGTCTTTCAGAGGCTGTAGCAGGTTCGGTCTAAATAACGCTCCAAAGTTTGGGGAGGAAAAACTTTCATGGTCATTTTCAAAAGGGGTCCCTTGACCTCTGACCTCAAGATATGTGAATGAAAATGGGTTCTATGGGTACCCACGAGTCTCCCCTTTAAAGACATGCCCACTTTATGATAATCACATGCAGTTTTTTTGAATGCAGTATAAATAAGTTATTTTTGCCTATTCTGAAATGATGTATTTGAATATTTCTGCATACTGGGGTCCCTAAACAGTCTTGGAATTGCATAAATTGGGTATGACTGTAAAGCTGAGACTCTTGTGGATCCAATGAGCCCAATTGTATTCATATGTGATGATGTTAGTCCCCATAGTAGCCATTTCACTCTAGCAAGACCACTTTTTGAAATTTGACGTAACTGTATAAAATGACCTGTTGTAACCTCTAGGATAATCACAGCCTCATGAAACTCTACAGCCACAAACTAGAGACCTAGAGCATTCAGAGGATTGATGGCTTTCATAGCTACATTGACAATAAGAGGGTTTCTGAGCAGTTTCCAAACAGAAGTGCTCTCCATGCAATCGCCAAAAAATGCAATTCTTGCAGAAATCTCCATCTGGTATCTTTGATACCAAATCACAGCATGGCTTTTTTTATGGTGTTCCTCAAGGTCTTGGTGTCTCAATGTGGTATTTTGGAGGGATTCTGATCATTTTTATTAATTCTTGAAAGGCAAAAAATGGTTAAATCTATCACCAAATCTGTGTAACACAATTTATATTAATTAATCAGCTCATTCATTCATTCAGGTTTATTTCTGATTTATGACTAGAACAATTTGACACACTGAGCATCTCAAATTAATCTTCAGGTTCCCAGCTTTCAGATGATGTACACCACTTTTATCTAACATCTACTGTTGACCTGCTATCTCCCTCTAAAGACCCCATGTACCCCCCTAAAAAGGACAAAAACGTGTCTATTGTGGGTCTCAGAGGGTTGAGATATAATCTATAATCAAAAATTCAGGTCCTCACCCAAAAACTAATCATTTGTATTCCACTGAAATCTCTTTCGACATTCTTGAGCTACCCTGCTAACTAGTGAAATGACAAACAAACGGGACGGCGAACATAACCTCGGTGGCAGAAGTAATTAGACTGAATGTGTAAGGGAGGCAGGAGAGCTCCTAATCAGTTTGTCAGCCTTAATAAGACCTTGCTCCCGCTGAGAGGAAGTAATCTACTGGAAACTGATTTGACTGATGAACCTCCAAATAAACCACCAAGCCAGTGAATCCATCATATTATACAGCACATTATCCCAGTGTTATTATGGTGATCACAGAGGTTAGGGTACAGAACCTGTCTGTCATAATTCTGGCACTTTAGTCAGTGATATATATGTAACCCTTAAGATTATTTATGATACTGGCACCAGTTAGTGGTGGAAGTATGTAGGTTACAATGAGCTCTGTAACAGTTACTTCTTTGCTAGACCAAAATAAATGAATTTAAAAACTTATATTGAATGCAAAAGCTTAAAAAAAAAGCTTAAATAATGTATTTCATTGAGCGATTACATGGCACTTTTACATCCTCCCTGTGAAGGTCAGTCAAGTGACAGTGTTAATATAATTTTTCTTCCAAGTCCAATGTCATAACCAATTTCTGTCTGGTGTTAAGGCTAAATTACGTCCATACTCAGGCAACACAGACTGGAAATGATTGAGCCCGGGATTGAAGTGGACGGCCAGATGACAGTAACTGCTCTCCCTTTCTCCCCTTTATTACTTTAAGCATTAAAAAAACACATAGAGTATATTGTGGCTATGATGACAATCTGCTGATCATGATCACTTAAGCCCCATAGGTTTCACAAATTGAAAGATAGCTGGATGTGCAGTGTGACATGATAGACATGCAGTAAAGGGCCCATCTGCCCATATGGTTGGCAATTACATTACAGTTCCAGCTCTATAATGGTGATGGAGTGAGAGAGAGAGAGAGAGAGAGAGAGAGAGAGAGAGCAAAAGACAGACTCACTTTACATGACAGGTAGATGTCCCATGTGGTCAATGTGCTTTTACGGGATGATCCACTGTAGGTGGAGCTTTTTTCTCCAGTGCAAAACTTCAATGACAAACAACAGATGTATAATACATTTACTGGCCTTCGTTCTTTCTCTCACATCGATTCGTGACACGACTGCCTGCTAAGAGTTTAATGTTCTCTGTGCCGGGAAAAAAGGCCTGTTGTGTACGCGTGCCCTCGGAGGACGTGGCCATTCTAGTGAATGAGACTCATTAGAATGAAAGTGTCATGTGGCAAATCGTGACGATTGTTTTGCACAGGGACCGGTTGCCCCTGTCCTGGCAGTGTTACACAGGACGGCCATCTGCAGCCCACATGTCAGAGAGCAGCGGCCAACATGGTGGCAGATAATTGGTGAGGGAGGAGGGCTGGAACAAGAGCCGGGGTCTAAAACCTACTGAAATCAATTTGTGGAGAGCTGGACTAAAACATGCACGAACACATTTGGGTGCACAAATGCAGAGTGTGGGAGTCATTTACATATCCTGCATGTATTCCACATAGAGATGGGTACCGAAACCCCGGTATTAAACGGGCTGCAGCTTGCATCTCCTATGTGGAGACAGAGAAGTGAACCAGGTGAAGTGAAGATATCTACGCCAACTACTATACTTTAGCAATACACCTGTTCAACAAGCATAAAACATGATGTAAACATGCAGAAAAACAATATTTCAATCGTCTCTGTTCGCAGTCTCTTATCCACCGCTGCTACGTTTACACAAGCACAGCACGCTTGCTTGGCTAACAGCAAAATATTACGAACAAGCTAGAACAAAAGCAGTCTGTATGTAGTCTGACTATTTAGCTTAGTTTGCCACGTATCTTAAAATTCTTGTAAACTAACTAAGCAAAGGGAGGAAAACAGAGGACAGGAGGAATGACTAATACGGACTGATGTCTGTGTTTCCAGTAAGATATTATATATACTGTATATACTGTATACAGTATATATACCATATATGCTCTAGAAACATTTAGATAAAGAACCAAACCAATAAGGAGTATTGAAAAGAGTAGTAGTATCCATAAATTCCTAACGATACTCATTCCTAATTCCACAGTATGTGGAAAAAGCCCTTTAGATAGATTCAGTGACAGTGAAGGTCTCTGAGTTATTCATGATCCGAGGCGGGCCATCATTCTTATGCATTTCACTGCACCATTTGCTTCCATTTAACATCACTCATGTGAGGTAATGACAAAAGTCAATACATGGAAGCACTACTGTAGCAGGAACGTTGACTCACACAATCTTAATGTACATTCGCAGTAATGTGCTGTGCACAATGCTTTTTGCATTTACAGTAAGTAAGCATTTGCATAAAGTGTTTATTTTGTGCTGGGTCAGAAAGACAACCACAGGCTCAGTTTGCATCGGTTCAGGCGGCTCACTGAGCTCCCTAGAAATGCATCTATGTGAATAATATAGACCTTGCTGTGTCTTCTTATTGACAGAATGTGAAACCAACAAGGTAAGAAGATAGATTTGTGGTCTTTTTATTTACTTATAGCCAAATAACATCGGACACTCTCTGTCCACACACCGTTACATATGCATTTATTGTTACACCATGTGAACAGACCACGTACTTATCAGCTGTGCAGTCAAGATCAGACTAGAGACGTAAAAGACGGGTGAGTACTATCTTCCGACGTTTCGTTTTTTTAAACAGAAAACGAGTTTTATGCTGTGATATTTACTGAAAATGACATACAATACAGCCAACAGTAGCACATAAGTAGCACCTGAAAGTAAATTTTCAGATGATCACCTGGCAATCTCCCTGCAGCCTGCTGCCTCTTTATTTGGGTGTTTGTAGTGAAATGAGGAGCTATCGTGTAGATGACTCATTTCAACTTCAAGAATCAGCTGTTCCTCGTCTGTTGTGGCGCTTTCAAAGCAAGCAACAGGAATAAACAAAAACAGCATCCGACAAAATTTCAGCTCTAAACAGCACGCTGTGCAGTGCTTCGTCGCTCGCGGCCAGTTAGTTCATTCCAACAGAAAACATAATAATAATTTTATTTATATAGCACCTTTCAAAACAAGGTTACAGTGCTTTCCAATAAAAGCATGATAAAAGTAATTAACACCCAGAACTTCAAATCTAAACAAAATAAAATCTTATAAATACAATATAAAATCAGATAAATAGTACATGAAATCAAACTGATTTTGCTGCTGACGCTTGCTTTCTGTTATAGGAGGGTGTAATATGCAGGCTACATGCATCCCGATACATTAGACCTCTCTGTGTTGTACACATTACATTCCCTCTAGATCTTTTTTTGTAAACCCCCAACCTTAAAGTTTAAACAGCGCCTGAAAACAACCCATAAAGCAGTGGTTCTCAACCTTTTTCGTGTTAAGGACCCGTAAATTGATACACATTCTGTCACGGACCCCCATTGGATATGATTTCTATAGCTGTTGACAAGAGTTGAGGAGATTACTATGGAGGAAGTGAAACCTATGATCAGTAGTCACTCTTATGCAGTGTTAATTTTGGCAGCTATTTTAGATTTAGTCTTAGTCTTAAAACAAAAATGCATATTAGTTTTAGTCACAATTTAGTCATTTTTGTGCTTCAGACTTTTAGTCAACGACAACTCAAAACGTTTTAGTCCAGTTTTAGTCACCAAAAAGTCATTTGATTTTAGTCAAAATGTTTTCTCTCTTAATTTTGTCAGCTCTTTTTTTAAAATTGAATCTTAGTCCTGTTTAGTCATTAGATTATATTGAACATTTCTATCATTTTAGTCAAATTTATTTCACATACAATTTTGTCTTATCATTATCTGATCAAAAACACAGGTTGAATGATTGAGAATGCAGCTTTGCAGTTTGTTAGTCCTCCTGACTGACTGCTCTCAGTAATGATGCACGGTTCAGTCGCTCCCACCGGTCCGTTATGAGAGCCAATCTGTCCACCTATCATGTAAAAATATGCGTTACTCATCCACCCGAACCCGACCCGACCTGCAAACCACCAAATTTATGCATTATAGTAGCACAATTGTCAGGATTGAGGTGTGAGACAAGGAGGGCAGAGACAGACTGAGCGCCGCAGCGTGTTTTGTGTGTGTTTGTGACAGGGAGAGGGGAAGAGAAGGTGGAAGGTGAGAAAATTAAAGAGAGATTTTGGAAAAGTTTTTACGTTTTTAAACTACATTTCAGTCTTGTCTTTTTTTGTCAACGATATTGCATATTTGAAACCGTCACCGTCAGTGTTTAATGACATAGGTGCCATCTCATCATCGTCTTGTCTCAATCATGGAAAAAAAGTTGTTGACGAACATATTTCATCAGAATGTTCGTGCACTTGTGCACTTTCGTCTGTCTTTTATGACTCTTACTCACATTGGGCTCACTTCTATATTGAATTAAATAGTGAAAATGAACTATTCCCCATTTTTCTGAGGACCCCCTGGAAGTCCCTCAAGGGCCCCTGGTTGAGAAGCACTGCCATGAAGGATAAATAATTGATTACCCATGCCACGTTAAAATGTTAAAATGTTAAAATGTCTTGTTCAAGGTGATTGTTCTGGGAGCAAGCGGCTGCTTTGTTGGTTGACATTTTTCAAACGCTACACATTAGTTTTTGAGGGGATATTCCATCGTGAAATGACAACACTGTCCCAAAATATCCAGGAACAAAACACACCCAGACAAACACACATACACACACGCGCACTAAAAGCTATCACACACTCAATGACAGACAATCTGTCAAAACGTGCATACGTCTCATTTGTCTGGGAATTAAAACGGGAAGACAGCTGAGGACATCTCAGACAGCAATCTATCCCTCAGACAATATGCCTCCACCACTTGTATGAGCCAAATGATTATTTACAACCTGCTGTCAGCACAGAACGTATGAATAAATTCATGCGATCGCTTTGGACTGCGCGAGGCGCAAGTATCAACTTGCACGTCTTCCATGCATGAATTTGAGGTTATTGATTCACAGATGAGAATCACCACTGATCCAATTACAAGTGAGAACACAGCTTGTATTATCTAGTACACAGTGTTCATGCTTATCTTTATTTTTTTATTTTCTGCTTATCATCAGTGTTTTTTTTTTACTATAACCTAGAATTTTTTTTTTTTTTTTACAAAATCTCCAATTACACTTTTTCTTAATCTAGTGCGTTTTTTCCGCTTGATCGGTGTCACAAGCCGTTAGTGGTGATTAATGTTGCTTGTTTGGCAGCATTGCAAGCCTGATGTTGAAAAGACAGACAACAGTATCTGCTCCAGTGCGTCTCTGGGAGGCTTCATGTCAAAGTTGTCAGAGCTGGCTTCCAGGGACCGGTGCTGATCCCAGACAACAAGCTTTCATCATCCAACAGCTCAGGGCTGTTGTTTCCTCAAAAGACTAACTGGATCAGCTTGCCCATTAAATGACACCTACAGGTCAGAAAGTATGACACAGATCACTGGCTGCAGCAATTGTGGGTAAAAGTACGGAGAATATTAAAAAAATAATACTCAATAATAATATTCATTCTTCTCTTTTTCTTTGTGTTACTGAATGATTTGAGAGGAATGCATAAAAAAGGGACATTTCACCTAAAAACATAATAGCCTCCCCTCAAGAAAGTTTGCTTATTGCCCAGAGTTTTTTTTGCTGGAGAGAAGTAGTTCACATTAATGCTTAAATTTTGCATTGCAATGAGGAGATATACACTCACCGGCCACTTTATTAGGTACAAGGTGTACCTAATAAAGTGGCCGGTGCTAGTACCGGGTGGTCTTCTGCTGCTGTAGCCCATCTGCTTCAAGGTTCGACGTGTTGTGCGTTCAGAGATTGAGTTACTGTTGCCTTTCTGTCATCTCGAACCACTCTGCCCATTCTCCTCTGACCTCTGACATCAACAAGGCATTTCCGTCCACACAACTGCCGCTCACTGGATATGTTCTCTTGTTCGGGCCATTCTCTGTAAACCCTAGAGATGGTTGTGCGTGAAATTCCCAGTAGATCAGCAGTTTCTGAAATACTCAGACCAGCCCGTCTGACACCAACAACCATGCCACGTTCAAAGTCACTTATATCCCCTTTCTTCCCCATTCTGATGCTCGGTTTGAACTTCAGCAAGTCGTCTTCACCACCTCTAGATGCCTAAATGCATTGAGTTACTGCCATGTGATTGGCTGATTAGCTATTTGTGTTGACAAGCAATTGAACAGGTGTGCCTAATAAAGTGGTCGGTGAGTGTATATCTTAAGCAAATAACAACAAAACGATCTGGATGAACAGATCATTCTTAAAGTGGAACTAAAGATAACCTGGAATGTGTTTTTATACGGGTACCTTCAAGGTCATTCAGAGGTGTATTGCTTTAATACGTCCTCGTATAGAAACTTTTGATGTGCTTTCTCTTTATGCTGCAGCAGCTACAGTACAGTATGTACATTTTTTTGAAAGTCAGCCAAAAATCTCGTTGTGTGATGTTTACTTTATCACAGCCAGCAGCCATTAGGTAGAGTACCGCTGAAGCATACAGAGAAAGAAACGTATTTTTCACATAGTGGATTACAATAAATGCTACACTGTGACTTCTGGGTGCATTCATCAAATACTGTTAGCACATCAGGGAGTTTATTCAAGGGCAACTATTTAGTCTGCGTTTATCAGATGTTACAGAATCTCGGACTGTCCAGATGCTTTTGTGATACATAAAAGTCCAGGACTTGTATAGATACAGCCTTTAAAGAAGAAGTCTGCTGTTATTGTTTTCTTTTAAACATTAATTACACACGATTGAGCTTTTTAAGTGTTCTGCATGCAGAGATTTGAGCCCCTTAGGCTTGCACACTATCATTAGCAGTTTACCAAACAATATGTTGGATAGGTGCAATCTTTATTCCAATAACAATATGTCATCTTTATCACAAAGATGGCATAATTACAATTATAAGTCCACAGCTTTTCCTGCTAGCATTTCAGATCTCAACTGGACTTACTTGGATTTGGTTTGAATTTGGGCTGTCAATCTATTGAAATATTTAATCGCGATTAATCACATGATTGTCCATAGTTAATATTGATTAATTAAAAAAATTAATTGCACATTTTTTATCTGTTCAAAATGTACCTTAAAGGGAGATTTGTCAAGTATTTAATACTCTTATCAACATTATGAGTGGACAAATATGCTTGCTTTATGCAAATGTATGCATATATTTATCATTGAAAATCAATTAACAACACAAAACAATGACAAATATTGTCCAGAAACCCTCACAGGTACTGCATTTAGAATAAAAAATATGCTAAAATCATAACATGGCAAACTGCAGCCCAACAGGCAACAACAGCTGTCAGTGTGTCAGTGTGCTGACTTCACTATGACTTGCCCCAAACTGCATGTGATTATCATAAAGTGGGCATGTCTGTTAAGGGGAGACTCGTGGGTACCCATAGAACCCATTTTCATTCACATATGTTGAGGTCAGAGGTCAAGGGACCCCTTTAAAAATGGCAATGCCAGTTTTTGCTCACCAAAATTTAGCGCAAGTTTGGAGCTTTATTTAGCCTCCTAGCTAGTATGACATAGTTGGTACCAATGGATTCCTTAGGTTTTCTAAAGTTTCATATGATGCCTATCATTAAAACTGAGCCCGCTACAACCTCTGATAGATTGATTGCCTTAATGCGTCAAAGAAATTACTGGCGTGAAAACAAGCTTGCTTTTAACACATTATTATCGCAAGATTAAGGATGTTCAGGTGATGCACAACAGTAGATAAATCTGTGATGGGTCTTAATCATCTTTCGGTTGCTCTATTTTAGTTTGTACACAACTGCATAATGCATTCCCTGGTGTGAAAGCCACTGACAAATACAGATTTTGAATAACTCTGCAGCTAACATGACCATAAATAACATTTTACATACATTCAGAACCATGAATTACATTACATTTTAGTGTGCAGGCTTACCTTTTAACCTAACATGAGTGCTCTGGGGTCTCAACTTATATCACACACAGAAGTTAGTTTACAAATCTTACATTTTAGAAACTCGTTAGTGATATTCAAGGACATTCAAGTTAAAAACGAACCCTCTTTTACACATTGTTAGCAGTGAGCTACAGTAGCACTGACCCAGTCTATAACATCCCACCGATACACAGTGTCACACAGTCAAGTGGTACTATGAGAAGGGTTCCACACTGACAATGAAAAGGTCAACATCTAACGGCTTTATGCAGTATAAGCATTCTAGAAAAGCACAGGCACTGCTAATGGCATTGTCAGAGGAGTATATAAACAAACACACTTAACCTTTTCACCAGCACTTGCCCCCCCCCCCACCCCGCTGCAATGTTATGCTGATTATCCATTTAAAAAATGTCATCTTAGTCTAAATGGAATAGCATGACACCTAAGATCTAAGAGTGCATAACCCTGAATCAAGCCTTTCTGCTTTGATTACCCCGGTGCTTTATTGAAGATTCTAAGATTTTAATGATCATTTTACAGTGTGTATGGGATTAATTGCTGACTATTTTACAGATCTCATAACCCCGACTGAGCCTGAGGGCAGTCTGAGATCCTCCGGTGGGTCCTTGTTAGTGGTTCTGAGGTTAAGGCTAAAAACCAGAGACCATAATTTTGACTGTGCAATGCAAACTTTATTTTCTTTTAAATCTCTTTTGGATGCACATCAATTTAGACTTGCATTCACTTAATGATTTCACATTAATTCATAATTACATCCTGCGTCTTTTTGTACTTTTATTGCATTCCTTTCTTTCTCATTTCACTCTAGTTTTAGCAATTGTTCCTGTGGGCTAAAATCATAGACTGTTTATAAGAAGTAGACATCACCCATTAGTTTGTGGACTGCAGTTTTGAAGCCTCGAGTTCGGCTATTTGGCTGTCGTCATCTTGGTTTTTTGTAACCAGATGTGACATGGGAGGGTGGAGCAAGTACAACCGAATGCTAAATAAGACATTTTTAGGCGCCCAAAATGTTAATATTAACTTTTATTAATTGAAAACACACTGTGGGAGGGTTAAAGTTGTTATGACGAAAACACGGACAGCTCCCAGATCGGACAACGCCGGACAATAATGCTACTACTGCCTACATGCGCAGGAGGCAACCTATGATTCAAGCACTTCAAATCAATTCTGTGTCCAGTCCTGTTTACATTGGCACTCGCATGCCCAGTGTACGTGAATGGTCATGTGATATGCGTTTTCAGGCGTGATAGTATGGACGGAGATTAATTCTGAAACCGCCTTAAAACGCTCGTCTGGATGGAGATTGTTTTCGTTTTAAAATAAAAACGTATCAGTGTAGATGTAGCCTAAATGGGACCATAATTTACTCATTTACTAAATGAACATCATGCTGTATTGAAGAAGACTTGAAACTAGCGATTGAGACCATAAACTCATGTTTACAATGTTTACTGAGGTAATAAATCAAGTGAGAAGTAGGCTCATTTTCTCATAGACTTCCATACAACTGGACTTCTTATTGCAACCAGAGGAGTCGCCCCCTGCTGGCTATTAGAAAGAATGCAAGTTTAAGGCACTTCCACATTGGCTTCACTTTCCAGACCCCAGAGTTGCACACTGGTTAAAACTTGTATATAAGTTAGAGTATGACGTACAAAAAGTGAAAGACATAACAGCATGCACCCGAAACACACAAACAAACAGACATTTTTGTACATACTGATATATGAGGCCCAATGACAGATACAGTAACCTAAGGAACTGTGAACCTTAACCTCCCTGGAGCTTATCTGGGTTGCTCTCAGTCTGTCTAGAACCCTCCGTTATTTATTTAGAGCAAATCTCAGTATTCATTTTCTAGTGGTGTCATAACTGTGCGCTCCTCCTCTCCAAATATTGACACTGCACCATCTTTACTCAACTGTTTGACTATATCAAGTCATTTCCACAATCACTCAGTGGTGTTTCCACAGTACTTTGTTACAGAAGCAACAGCAGTGCCAAACTTCCTACTGTGACTGACTGGCTGCTTGCAGTAGCACCCCTCAGCTCTGGGCTCTGTGATAGTTGAGTTGAAATATGGTTTCAGTTCAGAAAAGGGAAGCATTCTCTGTCAATACCAGCATCAGTTCTGTATTAAAACAGAAGGGCATCCTGCTCTAGCTCAGAATGGATACCATACACCCCTACCAACTCATCCTCTGGCTTTGACTAATGACCGACCCTTGGCGCTGTCCGTTTGGGGAGCTGCAGCAAGTGGATGTTGAAAGGAGAGGGTGGCTTAGTGGGGGTTGTGTGTATGCATGCCTCTGTGTGTGTGTGTGTACAGTCTTTTGTGGTGAAATGTGGAAACAGAAACTACGAAGACAAATGACTAGAACTACAAATGGTCCTTTATCCAAAACGTTTAGTCTTCATGTTTCCATTCTCTGTTGACATGTCCCATATGGTAGAGGCATGACCAGCAGCAGGACGGATTCCCTGCTTGTCTTATGTGACATCTTCAGGAGATATACAAGCTGCAGTGGATTACAAAGGGAGACTGATAAATTAGCTGTCATAATTTGTCATTCATCTCATTGTTCAACCGAGTCACAGTTTTCACAAGTGAGATAGAAATATGCATAACCGCGGCATTTTAAGGGCCCTACAACAAAATAACCTCATGATACTGGTTGAATAATGCATTCATGATGTTTAATGAATGCTTGGCCCAGAGGCTTAAATTATTTTAAAAAGAATATATTTAAAAAGCATACATTATTGATATGGTACATAACTGAAAACAACAAGTTCATGAAATACTCTTGTTTGTTATGTAAGTCTATTTTTTATTCTTTATATAATTACAAGGGAGAGGGTAAGATCTGCTGTTTATTGCATCAGCGTTTCACTGAATGACACAATAGCACATTCAAGTTCTGAACTGACTGTGACCTACTCCTTGGTAAGTACACCTCGCTCTATAGGTGCGGAAGACGCTAAGTTTTGAGTGCAATAACTACAAATGCTAGAATTCATTGCAACTTTAGCTTGCCTATAAATAGCAAAAGAATTCAACATTTACACGGATGTGAAAAATAAAAAACTGGGCCCTTTAAAAAAGAAAATTCTTCTTTAAAGAAACTTGGTTCGATGATCACCATAAATCACTATTAGTGTTGCACGGTATATTGATACTAGAAAGGTATCGCAGTACCCTGCGGTTAAAAACTTTACGAAACCCCATTTTATTAGTAGTGATACTTTAAGAATGATAGTGTTTTAGTAAGAGCCGTAGGCTATTTCCTATAAGTTACGTTGATGTGCGTCGGCAGTTTGTGTGCAGCTCTCTGCTTTAGAGGGCGCTATTTAGAGGAGCGGGCGATTTTAACTTTGCTGGAGGTTGGGAGCAAGCGGCGGTCAAAAACTAAACTGCGGGTCCTGGGATTTAGCTAGCGTTAACCTAAAGGATGGAGTCAACAAATGAAGTTGAAAAAGAAAATTAAAACAGGTCATAAACCGCTGGCAGGTTGAACAGTCTCGCTCTGAGCTGGTGTCTGTATCAGCAGAACTCTCTTACAAAAAACAAGGAAAATAACAGCGCGACTGTAATTACCAACCAGATGTACAGATGCCGTTAGATACACCATCTTTTCTGAATCTGTCAAAGCATCCCGAATAATCCACCAAAGAGCATGTGTTAAAGTACTATTTTACCATGTTTCTTCTTTGAAATGGACGGAAAGGAAGTGCAGTCCGGCTGTGAGAGTGACATTCTCTTAACAAACACCATTTCGACACAAGACAGCGCTTTCTACAGTTGCTAAAATGATGTGTCTTCCTGATTTTAGCAGCTTTTCCCTCATCATCAGATTATTGCATACCATGTCATTTTTAAATGAATACTTAAAAACATTGCATTGAAAAAAAAGATCATTTTAAGTTCCATGTTCTGTCATCTATTACTTCATTAATTGTAAATGTTTTGTTTCAGTATTGGTATTGAGATAGGATATTGTATTGTGTCATACCGAGTCATCATTTTTAGTATCACGATAACATTACTAACTAGTAGTCACATACTAGTCATGTCTATTTCTCCACAGTTTCAAGGAACTCAGTCAGTGTCTGATGACTTTTGGGAAAATTGGCCGAAGTAGAGTTTGTTCAAGTTCAGATCAGATTGAAGTCTGATGAGCCAGAGTGCAATCTTTAAGTATTGTGTAATTTCGAGTTGGAACCTGTTCAGGTGTCTGACATGATCCTACCACAGGATGATAGTTAATCCGGCTGTTTTAGTAGTGATGTAGATCTGGGTTCCTGAAAATCAAGCTGGTAGGCTCGTCATCATCTACTGGAGTTGTTGGATCTTGTCCTGGATTTACAAACAGGCTTATAGTCTCTGTTCTACTCTCCTTCATATTTTTTCTCATGTTTCTCTTATGTTGCACAACAGCATACTAGATCACAACAACATCGAAGAAAGCGTTGACTGAATGCAATTACTTAAAGGGACTGTTTGTAACTTTTTAAGCGTATAAATGTACCGGGTCGGGACACATGCGCGCTCGCATATGCACGCGTCCCCGCTCCTCTGCCTGCTTGCCTTCACTCAGACAGCGCGCACGTTCTCGCATACTCGCTCCACCTCTAGATGTGAACGCGCGCTCACTCCGCACTGCAGAAGAGTTAGTTTAGCTCTGAGAATATCTAGTGAATGTACAGTGGACATTTGTGCAGAAATAACTGCTGCAGCTCCTCCAGACCAACAGAGGTTTCCCGTGTCTTGTGAAGTGACGGGAATCTGCAGAGAGAAACATTGTCGTCTCGTTACCGACCGGGTGCCGGTGTCTCCCTGTTCACTCCGGCTGCGGGCGGAGGGAGACGAGTTTCTCGCTGCAGAGCTCCGCTGCCTCAGCGCTGAGGCAGGAGAAGCAAACACAGTATCAGCAGTGATTTATGGAGAGACCTTCATCTGGTCAGCTAACATTACTGCCAAGCAGCTGAAAAATAGAGTGATATTGTGGTCTTAGCTGATGTGTGTCGCCTCACTGTTTTGAGCGATACTCGTTCATGTCTATTTAGAATGAGCAAACATGAGCCCAACGCTGACTTTCATTGATTTCACGGCCACAGGTGTGGCTGTTAGGAAACATTTCTGAAAGTTACAAATAGTCCCTTTAACATATTGGAATTATTTTGTTTTGACAAAATATGCTTAGCATTTATTGACACGAGACAAATATCAGACATGAAAATAGAATTAAACTGTTTCAGCCTAGCCAATATCTGAGTAAGGAATAAAACACATGTCTTGAAGATTAAACATACTAACCTTACGTTACCTTAAAATTTTATTTTTCTGTAGAAACACAGCACCTGCTTCACCAATTGAGTAAACACAATCATTTTGACAAATACTCTTAAGTTAGCAGTAACAGTAAAACTCAATTTTGTAGTTCACTATTTCTTATAAAAAATACTGCTTGACAAATCACTTAATTTTCTCTAGCAACATGAGGAGTAACATGAAGTGATTAAGACCTCAACATTAGAAGAAAATCCCCCTTTTTAATATTACACTTAAAACAACAAATACATTTCCCTTTAATATTCACAAACCACAGTAAAATGCTAGAATAGGCTTTAGCTAGCTTACATGGAAATAACTTTGCTGCTAACACACAACAGAACTAGCAAAACAGAGCTGATAAGCTACCGTTAGTTTACAGAGGCTAGTGAAGATGAAACCGGCACTTCTGGCAGTCTTGTGGCTTCTGCAGTGAAACAGTTTCACTGTCACGATGACTGCTCGGTTCAATAACAGTTTTGACTTAGTTCCTGCTGTTTCTCAACTTTTGTGAAGCTCAACGTTGTTACACAGGGCAACTAGCCTACTTCTAGCTCATCATGGTGACTTGGAGGAACTCTCTCTCTCTCTTGACATTGCTAACTGCATGAAACTTGCTGTTGATTTTAGTAAGTGGAAGATTCAAGAATTGGAGGACATTTTCTGTCCCCCACCCATGAAATTTCAAATAATCCATGCACAAAATACAAATCACGCACTTGTTTTTTAAGTTAAACTTGTCCTGACACAAAAAGTTCTTTCAAAATAATATTTAAAACACCAAATAGCTCTCGAGCAATTGGCATTTTTCTCGTCCCACCTTCTTGATGACGTTCTTTGACTGCAATACGAGAAGAAACGTTTTTCTTAATTTCCATCTTTTCAACATGGCTCATCAGTTGATGAGGATGCAGCTTTGGCTTCAGTCCTTTAGCATGATATCATTTATGTGCAGCTTTCAAGTGCATATTTCAGATTCCTTTAATGGAAGTCTTGTGTTCAAATGAGTCAGCTGGAAACATTAAAAAGTGAGACAGGGCATCGTTTACTACACAGCAATTCAAAGTTGTATGCCATAATGTAAAAAATACTTCCTCATACAAAGTCATATGATTGATAAGGTTCATTATAGTAATTACAGTGTACAGTGATTTTTGACATCTGAGCTATAATGTGTTGTCTGAACAAAACACTCATTTGACCCACTTTAGTCCCAATTAAGCGTTCCTCTGCATGCTGAAAAGTCTGAGCTCTAAATCTCAGGTTGTGATAGGTCTCACAGGCTTTCTCAAAACACAAAGATCTTGAAAACTTCGGCAATTATTACAGCAGCTTTGGAGTTTGACGAGTTACAAAAAAGAAAAACTTGTGTATATGTCCAAAAAGCAACTGCCAGGTTCTTGTTAATGAGCCCCAGTGCAATAAGTATGGTACAGCACTTTCTTGGGCACTTTCACATAACATGGTTAAAGCCAAGAGGAGCAGTGTGTAGGAGTGAGTTGCTGTGAAATTGACTTTGTTATTAGTCCAACTGTGGGTAAATAAAAACTGGAATTAAGCAACATTTGAAAAAGTTCCCCCGAGGATACAACTGTCAGACTTAAACAGGCTTATGTTTGACACTTGGATGGCGCTTCATTTGACACATTTCATAGAGAACATTTAGACAAGTCCTTAACCTTAGTTTCATTGCTCTGCTTGCCTGAAGCCAGGATGACTGTGCATGGGGAATTATTTTGAATGAATTACAAATAAGGCAATTTGCTAAACTCGCCACATGAGATGACAAAGCCAAAGACCCTTTGGACCTTGTTTTTTAATTAAAAACAGTGGTTCATGTTTAAATACCTTTTAAGATTAATTGTACATTTGACACCATTTTAAAGAGAAAAAAATATACACTTTAATCAGACGAATACTTGGATTATCTTGTTGAAGAGAGGCTTAGATTTTGCTCCGTTTTTGTGACAATGTATGATGAATTTAAATAATGCAAAAGTGTTCTTCATTAGCAACTAAACAAACTGCATGAATAGCATGACACTGACAGAATGGATTAGATGCCCATATATTGTACATGTAGATGGTGAGGAAGACGTAGACCATTAAAGCAGCAGTGGGTAGAATTAGAGCAAATGTGATTTAAAAAAGTTATTTTTATAAAACGGTTACTATATCCTGACAGTAGCGTATGAAACAGGTAATCTGAAAAAAGATCATGTGGCTCTGTGTCCTCCGGTGCTCCTGATGGCATCTGCAAGATTTTCACAGACCGGAGGAAAACAACCAATCAGAGCTGAGCTTGAGCCTTGCCATCTATGAGCAGCTGTCAATCACTCGCAAACTCTGATCAAACTGTCAAACTAGGCAGCACTGATCAAATATGAATTAATATTCTGTTACTGTAATGCCTACTTCTCGCGTAAATTGTTTTCAGAAACATGTTGTAGAGTACGGTTTGGCTGTAAAATTAGAAACTTGGCCGCCATGTAGGGATCGGTTGAGGAAATACCGAGCACCGCCCACCAGCTGGAGCAAACTTTCTCATTTTACAGCTAAACAGTACACTACAAGATGTTTCTGAAAACATTTGAGACAAGAAATAGGTTTTAAAGTAACATAATATTAATTCATATTTGATCAGCACTGTCGAGTTTGACTGTTTGATCGGAGTTCGCGAGTGATTGACAGCTGCCCCCGTTGAATGAACAGCCAATAGGAACGCTCTCTCTCTGAAATGACCAGTGATTGGCCAAAGTCTCTCGTCACGGGCTAGATGTTCTAAAGCCTGAAAACAGAGCCATGAGGAGGTGCATAACTCTAGTTTTCTTTCAGAACACTTGAATTACAATATGCTGAAAGGTTATTATGGATTTATTGCCCAATGATGCCGAAAACATTCTGCCTACTGCAGGTTTAATATATGCATATATATATATACAAATGTTATAGAAGATCTTAAATACTTAGTTAGTCTCATTGTTATACATTCTGTAACACAACTAACACTCAAAGGAGAGCAAAAAAAGGAAAGCATTTCTCTGAGCGTTTCTCTTTCCATCAGTAGATGTGCCAGTTGGACATCATTCTTTTGCCTCCAGACACCTTGGATGTGGGAGAGTGAAGAAAACAAGTTGGGGAGTAGCAGACATTTAGCGAGCAGAAGAAAAAAATGAGGGATATGGCAGGGTGAAGGATTTGTGACTGAAGAGGAGCACAAATCTACAAGATAAACCTCAACACTGCTTTCCCACCTTGAGATATAACACTGCACAGACACTGTCCTGATTCTTTAAAAATCCCTTTTAACAATTTATCCACTTCTCCCCTTACAGAGTAAATTTACTGTCCCTTCGCGCCCCCTGTGTCGATGACTAGGTAAGAGGTCTTGAAATTAATTTGATCACCGTGGCTTTCATCTCTCCTGCTCCTCTCTCCTGTCTCTTTGGAGGGTTAAATGGTTTGAGAGATGGCTGGCCGTGGCAGTAAAGCATGCTGACAATGAGAGGGCAGAAGCTGAGGGCGCGCATGATAGGTTGGGGGGAGGCGATAGCTCTTTGTCGCTGTGATGCAGCCGTTTGACAAAGCGGCTCAGGTATGGGTCTCAACTCCCGACCTGATCAAATCCCAGAAAAATAAGCCAGCACCTCCCGCTGACAGGCGACAAAGCGGCCTCCGTAAAGCAGTCACAAGTATGAAACCGGCATTGGAAAATATGTCAAGCAGCATTTTTGTATGCATGATAAGTTTTAACTCATGCATAATGGATCATCATATCACTTTAAGATAAGATCTGATATTTCAGACATATACTTATCTTTTTGGAAAGGTCTAAATAAATCTAAATCTTAGGAATACAATATTTCCCATGGCATGTTTATTATTAGGGCCCGAGCACCGACAACGTCGGGTCCGAGGACCTATTGTTCTTCAAATGATTATTATTATTATTATTATTATTATTATTATTATTATTCTATTATGTCTTTGAGTGGAAAAATGAGGTGCTTGGGGTACTCAACTTTTTTTCAAATTTTGCACACGTGTCAGACGTGCGTGAAATAGTTATCTGATATGGGTTTCGTGCTAGGGTGTAGCAAATTGGCTCGCTAGCGCCCCCTATTGAGTAGCCCCGACGACACGTTTCACCTAGATGTATGAAATTCACTAGGTATATACAACATGTTGAGACGTAAAAAAATCCTCTTGGAGGTATACCATAAACCCAACAGGAAATCGGCCATCTTGGATTTTATGACGTTTTTTTACCATTTCAATAACCCGATCAACTTCAAATTTGGTCAGTAGTATCTTAAGACCTTTGGGATGAAAAGTTATCCAAAGATCAAAAAGTTATCGAACTATGTTGCCGTGGCGTGGCGGCGAAAAAGAGCCTTTCGCCAAGAAACAGGAAGTTGCTGTAACTTTGTCGTACATTAACCTATATGCTCCAAATTTCTCATGCGAGATAAAAGTCCCTGTGTGACGACATCCACATGCAAATTTTGGCTCGCAGTCATAGTGCCACCTAGTGGTAACAGGAAATATCATGTTTTACACTTTGATGTACTCTGCCTCAGAAATTAATCACATCTACCTCAAATTAGGTCAGAAAAGCCTTAAGACCTCGATGATGCTTCCTTTCGAAAATCGTGAGTTTCTATTGAATGGAAGCGCCGTGGTGGGATGGCGAATTTCGATGAGTCGCCATGACACGTTAGGCTGATTTTACTTGACTTTACATAGTCCCATCTGCCCCAAATTTCACAAGCTGGATAATAGTCCAGGCCTGAAGACATATATGTGCTATTATGAGTGAAAGTCATAGCGCCCCCTATAGGAAACAGGAAATTGTTGTAAATTGATTATACATTGTCCGATCTGCCCCAAATTTGGTAGGCCCATCCTCCTCATTATTCCAGACATATTCCTCATTTGGTGTCATTAGCTCCACCCACCCTGAAGTCGGCCATCTTGAATTTTATGCCGTTTTTTACCATTTCCAGGCGCTGTACTTTAACGAACTCCTCCTAGAGATTTAACCCGATCAACTTCAAATTTGGTCAGTAGTACCTTAAGACCTTTGTGATGAAAAGTTATCCAAAGATAAAAAATTTATCGAACTATGTTTCCGTGGCGTGGCGGCGAATAACCGCCTACAAATACATAAAGAGTTTTATTTTCATAATTAATTATTTATTTGGTTTTACTTAGCTCTTATGTTAATTATGGTCACATATTTCTCTTTGTTTCACTAAAATAAAACCATATTTTTTGGCAACTCTTGATTCGTGTTATTATGTACAATATTAACAATTATAAATAAACAATTGGTCCCTGATATTGTTGGCTTAAAAGTGTTTGGTGAGTGAGTTTAGAGAGAGTGTAAATACAGTTTTGTCTTTGAGCAATAAAGATATCAGACTCTGGACTTGGGGATTGAACAAATAAATATATTGCATAAACAACTTGACTTCACTTCCAGCCATAATAAATAATTAAATGAAACGCTGATTGTCCTCAGGTCACAGATTCTCATATCACAGTTATTTTTGTTATTGCTGTGGACAAGATGTGACATTGTCTGAGACACCTTTCTCAAACTAACTCTCTGTGTCATGATCCCAACCCTGTGAGCCTGTCTGAGTGTGTCTCCTTTCAGTATGAATGCTGTGTGCCTGGTGTGTCATGTGTGTCATGTGGTTATAGGGGAATTCTGCTGAGAGCACAGTGGAGGATCCTCAAGTTGAGGGCTGGAATGTCGTAGCTATGCTGTATTCTTTGCTGTAGACCTTGAGTATACTTTTCTACAACTTCTGTTTTGCATTGAGAGTATAATCAGTTTCTATATACTAGAGTTTGTGAATTCTTGAGTCAAGAATTTCCACTTTCCTTCTTTTTGTGTCTCCGAGTCTGCATTCGGGTCCTTCCATCTACCTTGTCAGTTGTCATCCACCAGAGCAACAATCGGGAAAAAAACTATAAATAATATGACATAACACATTTCAGAGTCAAAACTGTTTTTCAGCCATGAGGAATCAACATAAGCAGTTCTTTCTTCAATAATTCACCACCACATTGAGAGACAACAGTTGAGTGTGTCATTAAATCGTTGAGGCTGAGTCATATGAACAGGATATATCACCAAGTTCACTTCATTAGAAGCAGATTATTTCATCAACTTCCAAAAACTGGAAGGTATCCTTTGTATTGCACAATGTATTTCAGGGAATTTCAGTTTTGCTCTCTGCACTCCAGACATTGAAATACAATAAATCTAATTGGCTCATTGTGGTTGATTGTGCAACAAAAGGGATGTGACGGAAGATAGTAAAATCAGGCTCAGAGCAAATGTGAAGATCCAGTATCTGTGTCACACACACAGAGTGGTTCCCTTCTCAAAGCAAACCACTGCGGTAGAGCACAGGGCAGAGCATATGGAGGCTAACAGCAGAGAAACACTACAGGCAGACTTTGATTTGTTTGATTTTTCTGAGGAGCTTGGATTTCTCCTTGAAGAGCCACTGGTATGTTTGCCATCTTTTCTTTTCTCTTACAACAGACTTTTCCAGTCTGTTTAGTAATTTCACAGTCAGAACAGGTCTGCAAGAAGGCTTCAATAGTCATAACAATAATAACACAGTACATGCATGACACACAGAGCTATTATTGTGTCACATTTATGACTATTTCCTCTTTATCTATTGCCTTTGAATAATTTTATCACACAGTTCCTCTGGGCTGAAACTGATAACTATGCTTGTTTTTGGGTAGGATAATAGAGGGTTATTGATCTGGTGAAAGCTTGTCTCTTCAAGTTTTTATTGACTTGTTCACATGACTGGGCCTGCTCACTGTCAAACGCTTCATTACACTTGAAGCTATAGGAACTTTCATTTAATGTTGATTTTGGCAGTCCCTGAGGACAAAAGCGATAGTGTTTCTGAGCAACAAAGTCCCTTTAGAAAACATCTAATTTTACTGCAGCAGAGTCTGGCAGTCTGCCCCATGCAGTCCTGGTTCTCCAGTGCCTCCCTTACCTCCAACAATATGGTCTCTCAATATGGGATTTTCCATCTGGGCATCCCCTGCTTTCTGCTTGGTTAATTTCCCCAGTTTTCTGCTGCCTCCCTCTTTTAAATTGCTTTCTATTTCTGATTGATAGCACCAGTCATTCCTTGACATACAGGTCAGGCACCATGGCAAACACGAGCTGATGATGTTACTGATTACACTCTACATGAAAATCCCCCATGCAAAAAAACAATCAAAAAATCAACGAGCATGTCATTTTATTCTTATCGTCTAGACTAACCTTCCAGACTACTATCGGGTGTGGATGGACCTGGCAAATAATCTCACACATCTGATAGAGTCACGTAAACTACAGGATCTGGTTCACAAGGTGAGAATGAGCAAAGCCTCCCCCCACCGTGATGTGCATTAGAAATTCTTAAATTTCTAATGCAAATCATTTGCATTCAATTCTTAATGCAAATCAGAGTTGGGAACCCATTCATGTCAATGTTGACTCACTCTTCCTGAAACTGAAAATCTGAATATCTGATCCCAATCCAGATGCCCGTGTTGAGTCCGCTTCTCTTGAGTAACCATCGGGAGCTCAGGCTGGCTCACCTAGCGCTGGGGTACATCAGCATGGGATATGTTTGGCAGGAAGGACAACATGCACCTGCCCAGGTAAAACACTGCAGTGGAATGATGAATGGAAAAAAAAGAACATGGTGTTCTGGCAATGTGACATGCTGTACGTATGAGACTAAGGGCCCTATTTAAATGATCTATAGCCATGGTCTGAAGTGCATGGCGCAAGTGCATTTAGGGCATATCGACTCCACTTTTGCTAGTTAAACCGTGCATAATCTGGGCACAAAGTAAAGTGCAAGGGACAAAGGGGTTGTATTTAGTCTCTTAAGTAATCATAGGTGTATTTTGGGCGTAACAGGAATTAAATCAATCAGTGTCATCTCCCATTCTCTTTAAAAGCCAAGTGCACCGGCTAATTGGCACATTGCTATTTAAAAAGTGGATTTGACAAATTGGAGAAGCGATCGGTCAGTGGGCTCTTTGCCACCACCGTCTCCCAATCCTCTGTCCCATCAACAACTCAGCATCGCTTTCTGCTGCCTCAGGATAGAAACGTGTCAGACTACACCTAATTTTAAGACTGACACGCCCATGGCACTGAACACAAAGTGCAACTGGTGGGAACTCTTTGCAGGTTTTTGGCCATAAACAAAGCATTGGAAACAGTTTCAATTTGATGGTGCGAGAGGAAGTCAGGGGAATCATCAAATTAGGACACATCATCTGGTAACCATAAATGCCTGTTCTAAATTGTATACCAATCTATCGAGTAAGCGCATTATATATTACATTTTATATATTTCATAGGATAACTGAAAGCTTTGCCCAAGAAGTGGCATCAGAGGAAGAGTCAGGGGAATCATCAAAGTCAGCAGGATTCAAATAGTTGTTGAGGTATTTCAGTCCAGATCAAAGTGGGGGACTGACCAACAGCCTTCCCTAGAGACATACCGATATCATGGCTAAAAACCTCCGAAATCTCAGTAAGGCATCACTACTGGATTAAAAAACTTTATAATGCTTGCTTGACAGATCCTCCCAAAAGCCCTAGCCTTGCCCTATTGGATGGTATCTCGTAGACTCGGCCTTCCACCCATCCTGACTTATGCAGATTCAGTTTTAGCCAACTGGAAATTAAAGAATCCCACAGGGTGAGTAATGTTGTTTTATTGCCTTATTTAATGACTTGACTCTTTTTTTTTTTTATCATAATAGTAACATTACAATGAAACCGTATATGTGTAACTTTCAGTCCCTCTAATAGAAAAATGGTAATGGATTTCTTTCTTCACTGAAAACGCTTTTATTTTCATTTTAGGGATATGAAAATTGGGTGAGTGGAAGGAAAAGAGAAGTCATTCACTGTCACATTGTTTTCAATTTCCCAACTGCACTTTCACATGTTTGATACTTGTGATATTGAGCTCATATATTTTCAAAACATCCTTTTCAAAAATAGGAACATGGACTTGATATTTTCCTTTCCTGGTGGTGAGAGTTGCAGGGGATTTTTCTTGGTGTCATTATTGGTCGAGATGGCTGCTAGTTCGGGCATAAAGGTTAGTACCGGTTGCTGTTGCTCTTCCTCTTTTTCATGGTAACTTTCTGAACCTCAGCCTGATGCTGTCTGCCCATCTTACCTCATCCACATACTGTGTTTTTGTCCCTTGTCACTCAGTGATGGATTTTTTTCCCAACTCTAACCAGGGGGCTCTGGAAGTGATGCATGCTATGAAAATCTCGGACCTCATTGGCATACAGAAAGGTCTCGTCAAAGTGACTCAGTCTTTGAAGAAGATGAAGGAAACTTTCAAACTCATGCACAGTGAGTTTGAATTAAACCTAGCCCAATCTGAATTTAATCAATTTGCATGCTGTGCCTTTTATGAAGGCAGGGAAATGCAAGGTAATTAGAATAACTGAATTTGTACTCTTTCCAGATCATGTGGATCCAACTGCGTTTCATGGAACATTGAGAATCTTTGTTTCAGGGTGAGTTTAAGGGCTGTTACAATATCCTGCATACTGAAATTATTAACGTTTTTAATATTTATCTCATCTGGTGCAGATGAAATGATGAAATTGCCGTCTGCTTCTACCCTCCTATTGTACATTTCTCTATTGTTGCATTGTATGTTTAACCGGAGAACATGCAAAATGGTACTGAGTGATTATAATTGCATTTATGAAAAGGAGGTTTTTCCCGTCTATGCATTCAACAGTGGCGCAGCTCCGTGATTGAGTCTGCCTCACAAATAATAATGGACTAATGCATATGATAATAAACAGATCAACAACAATCCTCTTTCCCACCACAAATAGCCTACTTGTGTAGTACACATACAGCCTGTATCCCAGGAAGAAAAGGGAAAACGCTATAGTTTCAACACTAACTTTAAACTTTATCCATTGATGGTTGTTTTAGGAGCTGCTGTGGGATATACTTCGTCCATGCTTTTTGTATAAATAACAAAAATGTTTTGATGAAAACTTAATGAAAATGTCCCTGCTTGTGGGCACATTGGCGGTGGTCCCGCGGTAGAAACTTTAGTAGCAAATATCGGATCAAATTCAAGGTTTATTAATGAATTTAACGTTAGACCGTAATGGTCCTCAAACCTAAATTCTATTTATTGATTAGTCTGATGTTAGAAGATAGATCAATATTGTTTATAGATCATTTCTGTCAATCCTAACTCATTAATCACTATTAGCATTGGAAAGGCACTATTGCCTATTATGGTCTTGAACAGGACTGGTCCTGGTCTTTGACTTGACTTGGACTCAACGACAGCCCTGATGTTTGTATTTGAACTGTTTTAGGTGGCGAGACAACCCCATGCTTCCAAGGGGGCTGCTGTATGAAGGTGTGAGCAATGAGCCAATTTTGTTATCAGGTGGAAGTGCAGCCCAGAGTTCATCCATTCAGTGCTTTGATGCTTTGCTGTGCATCCAGCATGAGGATGAGACAGGTAAAGATGCATTTCCCTCAACCTTTGACCCCGTCAGATGCTACTCATGAATGAATCACTCTGTTTGTGCAGTCAGTTGATTGCTCTGACAGAAAAATGTTTCCAGGAAAGGATGTTATTCTCTTTCTCTCAAAGTTCTCTTTATTGATTCGGCCTATCTAGGAGCCTTCCTGACACGCATGAGGGATTACATGCCTCCTGCCCACCGTCAGCTGATAGACACTCTGTCTGTCTGTCCATCTCTGCGAGATTTCATCCTGTCCTGCTCCAGCTCTGATCTCTGCCAGGCCTACAACTCCTGTGTCTCAGCTCTGGTGGATTTACGGAACTACCACCTCAATACCGTGACCAAGTACATCGTTGTGCCCGGTAATCGCGCCAAAGCCATGGGCTGCCCGCTGAGAGGTGTGGGCACTGCGCTGAACACCACAGGGACCGGCGGATCCAGCCCCATGGTCTTCCTCAAAAGTGTTCGTAACACTACTCAAAAAGCACTGATCCTAGAGGGGTCATCTGCGACAAGAGAAACTGAAATGTAATTTATAGCATATATTATAATGTGCACAAAATCCGACACCTTTTTATGCACTAGGCTCTTGAGGTTGTATTTATAAAAGGTTTACAAAAAAGTATCAACACACATCACCTCCATTACTCTAATCAAACAATTGTATTAGTCAGCTGAGTCAGCTGTGCAATTTACTGTATTGTAGTGCTTGATAAATGTTTAGGGTGCTGTATTAACCATACCAAAGTTACGATATTGTAACCCTAGTTCTATAAGCACAGGCGGAGCCCTGGACTCTATGGATAAGTAAGTACTAAGTAATCTCCTTCAATCACGAGCACGCATTCGCCCACTGAAAATTTGCATAAGCGTAGCCAACTAATCAGGATGCGCCTACCTGTATACGTGTGGACCCCAACAGTATATAAAGCACACACCACTGTCCGCTATCCGACACCCTCTTCAGCGTGCAGCGTAGGAGCGATAGTGCCTCCTTGGTAGAGGGCTCCGCATGCGTTTACAGAACTAGGGTTATCGTAACCTTCGTTCTCACTCAGGCTCCGCATTCTACTGGACTCTATGGGTAGAGTGGGTGGAGCCTGATGACTGCACGTCCTGCAGTGACATAACATCAACCCAATCACACTGATCCTGACTGGCTAGAGGTTATTCGCCGCAGCCCACCTACTTCTTTTTAACCTAGAAGTAGGGGGCCCCAGCCAACCCAGGTAGTACATAACTGAACTGGGTAAAGCTATGGTCTAACCCTGCAGGGGTCAAAAAGACAATAATAATAATAATAATAACTTTAATTTATATAGCGCCTTTCACGAAACCCAAGGACGCTTACGAAACCCAAGGATGCTCAGGACAATCAGTAGACACCCTGCCCACCACATTCAAGAAGCACAGGAACATGTAGGCGTATGGTGCCATACAACCGACACACACCATTTTCACCAGTCCTGTGTTCCAGTGAGCACAGATACTGAAAAGGAGTCAGTGGGCAAATTGCTGTTCACTGAAGAGACAAAAGTTGGCAGACAGCGTTGTATAATGTGGGGTCTGCACGTATTCCAGTAGGCACATCCTCATTGGCCGGCTACGTCTATGCACATTTTCAATGGGTGAATGCGTGCTCTTGATTGGAGAAGGGTGTTGCCTATAGAGTACAGTAGAGGGCGGAGCCTGTGTGAGTTTGAACCATTTAGATAAATCCAAAGAGAAGAGCAGCTTAACATTTTTGCTGACCTCCAGTAGTTTAACTTCTCGTTTTGCAAGTGTACTCAAGAGTACGGTCAGTGCACTGTGACATCACTGTTGGCTGTGGTCAGCCTGGGATTAAATTTGAGGATCTAAATGTTATTTGACAATAACTACTGCCATACTTTAGAAGCCCATTTCTGCCAGGGACCTACTATTTCAAACAAAAAGTCAAAGCTTTTATGTAATCCTTTTTTTTTAATGGCAGAAACAGGCTTCCATACCATATAATCCTCAATACCACTAAACAAACTGCACCTTACTTTGATGTAATATTTAATATAATCATGTGATATGATTTTAAAACTTTTACAGACCATGCTACAGAGAGGGACTACGTTGTTGCATTTTATTTATTCTGGTTTTATTTGTATCAATACAATAATGTATAATTTACAAAACCTCAAATCTCTATACTGCTAATATTATTTTTGAGATAAATAATTTGAATGTTGGTGTTTTTATAATATTAGCATTAAAATGCATATACATATTCTTATCAGCTACTATAACAATGCCTGATCATGTTGTTTTTGACCTGTTTCAAAACTATTTATAATAAGGAAATATGTACGTCGAAAATGCACGCAATGATACAAATAATGCCAAGTGGAAGACCAGCACTTTTAAACTGCATTCGATCGATAAACTAATTTGGCTTTTGTATATAGAAACTGAAAATGGGAACTCCTACGTGCTTGAGAGTAAGAGGCAGATGGCAGGGGAAGGGGAAAAATGTAGAGAGAACTATGAGCTGTGGAAAAAAATAGAGGAAGAAAATGCTGTAGGAATTGAATCACAGAGGACACTGGTAAAATAAAAGCAAAAGAGAATCAGCTGAGGAAAATGAAAGAGACAGACGTGGTTCAGGGGTGATCAGGAGAGAGGGACAGATGTGGGATCAGGTCACTTAGTTTGATGGACTGGAACCTCCACTCGCCTGAGCCTCCTGGTCTTGAAGGTTGCGTCTCTTCTTGGTATTGAGCACTAATCACATTAGAAGAGAGAAGAAGGAGCTCACTGCTTGCTGCTGAGCCCTGGTCATGGTCCAACTCTGCTTCACTAAAGCACAAAAGATGTAAAATGTGGACTGTCTGACACCGGGGGAATGCAGCTCTGGCTCTAACTACACCTAGTTCTGAAACAGAAAAAGGCTGCTGGCTCCGGAAATGTTTTTCTTCATTCTGTATTCCCATTTAAATATTAATACTTTGTTTGCTTTCGTCAATGTTACTTAATATAGAAACATGGGACTCTCCTGGATATGTAGCAATCATATACATTTATGTTATGGCCATCTGTTTTAATTATTTAAACTTTGCTTCTGAGAAGTCATGTTTTGTCCATTATTTTGGCACAGGGGACGGCTCTAAATATACCTCAGCCACCGCTGTTATGGAGTCTCTTTACCTTTATATACTTTACATGCTGTTATAAAAACTGTTAAACCTCTGTGTACATGTGTATTTATTACTTCTCCATACATACTACATTCCTGTTTACACCTATATACATTTTTAGTACTTCTCATTATTACTACACTCCTGTTTACACCACTGTGTACATATATTAGTTCCCATCACGCATATACTGTAGATACTACATCTTTTTTACATTCAGTTTTCCCATCTGAAATACTGTGGTCAACAAAAAACACATTTACTTAACTATTTTATATTTACTTATGTTTATATTTAAGCCCTATATTTTAACTGCACTATTTTATTCCCTTTATATATACATATTTTATGAGCATTGTTGAAGGAACCTGAGACGAAATGACAAATAAAGAACCTTGAACCTAGGAAAATAATCCAGTCAGAAGCGCAAAGTAGAGCGGTAGAGAATTCAAAACACTTTTGTCATTGCAGTTGCTAAAAAAACGCAACGCTATATAGTCACTGAACTCAACCAAAATTGACCCCAAAATTAAAAATGAACTAATTTCAGTGGCAGATTGCAAAATGTGTTTTTTCTCAAAGGCGCATGTGAAAGAATTTTAAGCTGAGATGATTGGATGTTTATTTTTTAAATGCACCTTGGGAGTCATAGTTAACTTCTAACGAAACAGATGTTTTCTAACTGATGAGTCAACTGGGTGCGTTTCATGCCAATCAAAGCCATGGAAGTGGTCCAACCGTGAGTCACGTAACACTGACTATGGGAAAAAATGATGGGACATTTACTTCTGCAACCAGCAACGCCCAAAATATCTCACCTTGCAACTCTATTGCCTCTAGCTCTCAGTAGACATAGGAGCACACTGAATCACCTTCAGTTGAAAATGTTTTAATTGTGATGTAGAAACAGTAGAAAAATGCACAATATTGCACATAATCACTAAATTGCACTTTCTCAGTGTACAGATCTTTGCATGGAAATCGGTGACCTGAATAATGTAATCAACTGCGTCGTCTAATGATGGGAGGCCGGTACGAGTCTTCCTGACGTTTTCTCAGACATTTAACAGTACCATAATCTACATAAGAGCTGCTGTTATAAAATGACTTTAAGACTTCAGTAAATACCTGCTTTGTAACGTCGTGCAAGTTCAGTATCATTGCTACATCATCAGTGTTTTTTTTTTTTTGTACTCAACCAAAGCTGGTGGCTACAAGTCTTCTCTGCTGTAAGGTTGCTACCGTACTCCATTAGCACTGTGTATAGCCCTTCTACTCGTGCAAGTTCAGTGCACAGCTGTTTGTGTGGGTTGGTAAACAGATGTTTGGTGTTCTGTAATTGTGTTCTGCAACAACAACAAAAAAGAAAGAATAAGTTGTTTCATTTTACAAGATGGAACTTGAATGGCAAGATAAATTAATATTACAAAACAACACTTCAAGTGTCAGTTAACTGGGCATGAAACAAATTACATAGAAGCAGATTAGGTTCAAGACTTCACGTCAGAGCTTTGCTCTGACAGGCAAGGCAAACTCTTAATGGACTCAAAGATGAAGAAATGTCAAAATAACCTTTACTTTTTGTGAAAAAAAACACTTTTTAAGTTATCATAGAAAATATTCTGCCTTGGAAGTAGTTAAAACATGATATATGTTGTTAAAAATATTTGACCTAACCCAGAAGACTTATTCATTTTCAACAATTGTACCTGCTTCAAGAGGAGGGGCCCAAACATATATGTTTTAAAATTTCATTTCACAGTACTTTGCTAAAAAGATGCAGGTATTCTCTAAAATATAGATTCTGAACATGTGTCAGTGTAGCCTACAGAAAAAGGACAGGATGACTGAGGCAAAGTCGGCTGGCTAGTTGGTTGGTTGCACAGTGAGCTAAATGGAGAGATAGAAAGAAAGACAGAGAGAGATAAAGGGACAGGGAGTTACAAAGAGAGGCGGAGGAGGAGACGGGGTTATTAACAAAGGCAGGCAGACGTTCAGTCGGACAGACAAACTGAGCAGGATGTTAACAGATAACGAGGAGGAAGAGGAGAAAAGAGACGAGGTACAGCGCTGACACACTGCCATGTACTGTAGCCGTGTTTCAGTCTTTTACGCATGTTCCTCTCAATAGTCTAAAGTTTGTGCTTTGCCGGAGATGGGGCTGATGTCCATTCAAAGATTATAGCTTCACTCACAAAAGGCCCTCCACATGGCGCCTCCTCTTGTTGCCAAGCAATATGCTCTGAGGGGGGAAAAGACCAAAAGTGCATTGCATTGGAGAAGGCAATAAAAAGACGTACGTGTAAAGTGAGAGGTGGTGAGAGGTGTACACTGTAAATAAATAACATCCGTCTTTACATATGCAATACATTCTCCCTCCCAACTTGTCAAAAAACGCTGCTTGGTCAGTGCCCCTCGGCATCGGAGAAGACGCATAGGTTACCCCTCTTGCGTTACTTTTGGATGGACCAGGGACGACGTGTCAATATACGCCCGTTACATACGAAGTGTCCTTTCAAAATAAACTTCTGTTTTTACAGGAAGTTAGGTTTAGGCAACACAACCACTTAGGGTTTGGAAACGGTCGTGGTTGACGTTAACTTCACTAACAACTCACAGGTCTGACGATACCGACGAGCAGGGTCGAAAACGCTAAGGATGGGAATAGAGAATCGGGTCCCGTTGAGAACCGGTTCCAAGTTGTCCGATTCCTCGGCATCACATGCCTCTTTGACTATCGAGTCAAAATATTTCTTCATTTAGCGCACAGATTTCAAAAGTATCAGATACAATTTCTGAGTGGAAGACAAAAAAAAATACTTGAAAAAAGTTAATTTCAGACCCTGCTGACGAGTCACATGACTTAAGACTGACATGACAAAATAAGTCAACGTTACATTTAGTTTCACACGGGACGTGATTACCGGTCTCCTGGTTGAAAGTCTTGTGTTTGTTTGACCCACCCACCACCGCTCTCGCCCGCCGTTAACGGACTCTCACGCTCATAATACGACTACACTTGCTCCGACTGTCGAATAACAACGAGGGTGGTTTTACATTGGAGTTAGTTGAAAGCCCAGTTCGTCACATACTGTTGCTAAAGGGTGCCTCCATGCGTCGGGTTCCGATGCCGATGACAAGTTGGGAGTGAGAACAGGTTGACATTTAGCAATACATGTATCCCAAAGCTCACCTAGTTTTTGCAGGAGTGTGTCCGTCCTCTTCAGCGAACATGCCAGAAAAAGGTTTGACAGAATTTAAAATGTTTTGTTTGTCTCTGCTGTCCCCCAGCTGACTCAATGTGCAGTCTCAACTCGGAACCCCAAATGAACTTGGTTTCTGTCGTTACCCATCCTCGTCCGTTGATTACTCCCTCTGAATATTCTCTTATCCATTTCGAGAATAACGGGGGGTGTTAATGTGCCCAACAAAAAGGCCCTTTCCGAAGCCTTTGTGTTTGTTCAAAGGAACCAGAGTTTCCAACGAGCATGCTTTTTGGACTCTGTCTTGGACTTGCGTTTCGGGGTGGACGTGAACACTTCATTGGAGTAAGGCAGAGCGGGGCATTGTTGGCTGTCCAGGGGGCAAAGTCTCTTCATCAGAGGTTGGAGCTTGTCCTCCTGCAGCTTGAAGTCCAGCTCGACACTGTAACACAAGCATGAGAGGTAGAATTTTAGAACATTTACATTGTGCAGTTCAGTATTGTAGAGCAAAAGCAAGTAATATGAAGTACATTCATCTGTTTTTGAAAGTTGAGATTTATTGTTTTGATGGTTATAACATTTATGACTCAGTTTTTGACTTAATTTTTTATATTAGCAATCCACTGATGTCCAGATGGAGGCTGGGAGGGAGGCAAACAGATCAAATGCACTGACAGACACCCTGGCAGCACATATCTCTAGCGGCACATATCCACATTTCGGAGGCTCCTCCGAGTAATAGAGTTCCTTTGCATCATCTCTGTATTTTTTATGCATGCAGTCAAAGGGCTTTTCCTGCATAGATTATATTCGTATCAAAAAAAAAAAAAAAAAGAGCCAGAATGTGGGCTGCTCCTGACATCAGACTTCCACATCCGCCAGCATAATCCCAGGCTGGTCATCGTCTGATTTTGTTCCGGCACCGCAGTTGAACTCTCTCTCCGATTAAATCTCTCAGGCCTGGGAGTAATGTGGGGCTTAATCCCATCCAAATGAAACCATCCAGAGGCCAAGCAGATCCTGATTAACTGCCTGTATTCAAGCAAGGGATAAATACATTATTATACACCATCTCCTTTCACTTTATTGCTATTGATTTGTAGTGTCTGTTAATGTATTTATTCCTGGGGTATGCGATAAATTGTGAATGCATCCGGGTGGAAATAAAAAAGAATCATCTGCTACAGTACGTGCCTGCCAAAGTGACACTCCTCAACGAACCACACCTGGTAATAAAATGCTCTGTTGAGGTAAATGTTCTGATTCATCCTCATTTTATTTCATTTTTTTCATCGCTTACTTAAAAGCACAGTGAATACTATACGGCTTACAAAGCTCATTCCTGTCATTCAAAGTCTGGAGGATTAAAGGTGGAGGATGCCGGGAGAGATGACATCTGACATGTTAAGGTCAGCCATGTAGTCCTCTCCTTGCCTGCAGGCGCACAAACGGACGTTAAGGTACAAAGTCGGGCCTGATAGGGTAACGGCTTTGATGGGCAGTGTAATTAGTTCGCTGAAGGATGTGCTATACTCAAAGTGACAATGAATCCTGGGAACTGTCCTCACCCTTAAGATAAGTGTCGGTTAAGAACAGAGCTCTATTAAAGCCTTCAGGGGAGAAACCGGATGGAGGGCTGGATAGTAGTTTGGCAGGCTTTGACTTCCAATGCATCAATACGCCAGATTTAAGTCCCCATGAAATGAAAAAGACATTTTCCCAGTTTTAATCCTGTGTCACTGTATTAATTGTTCATTTACCTCTCGTTATATGCCAGATAAAGGTTTTAAAAAAAAACAGTATCAGAGTATTTGTACATCAAAATCCCTGTCTTTTTCCTCTTTCTGTAAAAAGTTTTGAATGTTTGATAACTCATCCTGCACTCTGGGGCGTTTACTAAAATTCATCCAATCAAATGAGACTTTGGCTGGCTAGCCAATCGGCAAGCTAACAATATTCAATATGGAGACGGGAAGAGATGTGTTTGGATATCAGTGGGCAAAAACGCTGTGTTCATTTCCCAACAATGCCGCTGAGGTCTAATTCATTCAATCAAACTTTACAGATTTTCAACCAACTATGTGTCACTGCATCGCGGCAGTGCATGCCGTGAACGTCCACCGGATGTTGACACAAGGACTCCGGGTGCTGTCCATCTGCATGTACTGCTCGTGTTGCAGTAACGTTGCCACACAGCCGGTTGAAAATTGGCAAAGCTTCGATTTTATTTCTCCCTCGTCCTCCTCCTGATCTAACAATAGGTGACGGAGGTGTATGTGTGGAGCGGTGTGGAGTCAATAGTCCTCTGCTCTGTTGGTACATGTCCACAGGGGCGTTTTTATATCGCGAGGGAGTGTCTGGCTTCCCAGCATTGGGCGATTGATGAGTTGCCACCAGACACAAGGCACTCTGCACCTTATTGGACGAACGCTTTCCCTCGTGGGCTGCTGCTCCCAGCTTTCAAACCGGAACCAACATGGCGGCTCGATTGGAAACTTTCCTTTCTTATATCACGAAAATAGTTTACAGAAATGTGTTTCAGAAAACATTCAAGTCGTGCCAGACGCTCCTGATTTGCGTAAAGTAGCCGAGACCTCAACTTTATGCAAATGAGGAGCAGCATATGTGACGCCCTGCCTCTCGAATCGCGCCGCCACGCTACCAGAATGCATTGCACGGCTGCTTACATAGACAATGAATCTGAAAAGTTAAAAGGACGGAGGCTGTGGACATGTACCATTCGGCTCCTAGCTTCATATCCAACTAAACTCTAAGCCCGCCCACTTTTTAGCGGCCCGTTCAATGCGAAATATTTGATTTAAATACCTCTTGTAACTGTACATTGCTGAAATATTCTGTTTCACAGTGAGAAACGTCAGTGCAGCAGTTAGAGATGCTCTAACTTCTGTTTAATGGGGACTTTAAATGAAAAGCAAGTCAAAAATGAACAGGAGCCTTGGTTTGTGGCTGCTTGAAACTCATCATTATTGATATAAAAGAGGATTTTTAAGCATGTTTTGAACAAAACCTCTTTTTGCACAGTGCTTTGCTCGTTCTTCATTTTCTTATGCGCGTTTTCCACTTCAAGTAAAACCTTGCAGGTATACACTGAATCCTTGACAATGAGACTCTCTGTTTTTAGAGCAGACTGAAGCTTTTATCTTGACAGAACTGCTGTTTCTTGCAGCATGTGATACACTTGGTATACTCTTATTCATATTATGCATGAATTCATTACCTCCAGCTTTTATCTCTATTTGTATCTTTTCTTGTTGTTGCATGTTAAAAAAATTGCCTTTGCTGTTTAAAGAATGTCGAGTTGACAGAAAGCGGAGCACAATCACAGCAGCACAGTGCAACGCAGAATAGCCTCAGCAATTATTAAGCAATTAATCACTTGGCAGATCAGTGCAATTACTGTACGCCGTGGACAAATGCCTCGGTGGGAAGCCAGAGGCAGCGCTGTATGATGCGGGTGGCGCCGGGGAGCAGGTGCTTGAGCAAACAAAAGCCCTATATCTAAGATCATCTCCGTGCACAAACAGATTGAAGCGGCTGGAGACGAGGAGGCTTTTCTAGGGCATTCCGCAAAGCAGATTAATCATCTCTTTAGCTATGCAGTGTGAGTAGCTGTTGCTGTGATCAGTGGCGAGCCGTTTGTTTGTCTGCGGTCGTGGTGTGCTGAGCACCATTCAATGATTGTTGCTCCTGGGAGGCATTCTGCTGCTGTGAGTTGTCTTTTTAGCACGGCGTACTCTATTCATTCAGCAGCGCGTACCTGCTCGATGCTGCTCTCTGTTCTTTCTGCTGCTGGCACCTCTCAGCGTAAAGTCATTTCTCCTCCGGTGATTTCCCCTTCGGCCATTCAAAGTTCAAACTCTCCACTTGACAAGATGAGTGGTTCAGGCCCAGTATAGTGTAACATCTTCAGAACTATGACGGGGGCATAGTAGATTGAATCACTAGAGACTGACAGTTATTTCCTCCACTGACAGGCAACAGTTGAAGCAGAAACTTCCCACAGGTTATGTTAATCAGATGCTGAAATTCTTCCCCTGTCATGTATATCAGATTTAAAAGCCTCTGCCGTTGTCTATTACACGGCTTTCTGCTTCACAGACGCACAAAGAAAAACCCAATCTCATTAATGAGAACAAAACAGAATAGGCAATCTTGACAATTGTTCACCAAAACAACCACAGCTCCGCCATCTCAGCGTGGGATGCAAGTGCTAATTAGCTCCTTGCGTCTCATCATATCACTTTGGAGTTGCCTTTTCCCGAACTTAACTGTTTTTCAAAGTCATTGTTAGTTCCAAATTGGAAACAACTACGTCTCGTACTTTGATTCAAATGCTGGTTCTTATTCAACACAGCATGATAGGAATAAAATCCTTTAATGCTTTGATCAGAGCATGTTTGTTAAACTGGGCTTCCTGTTGTACGCTAGGTTGACTCAGTGGTAGGCCACATATAATTTGCTACGGATGTTCTTGTAAATCTTGTTTGAACTACACATGTAACAAGGTATGTTGCTGTAATAACAAGGGAATATGAAAAGCAGATCATACAGTCTCAATTTTTGAGTTTAGAAAAACTCCTTTGTAGTAGGGATGTTAATTTAGATTTTTTTTCTAACAGACAGACAATTAACCGATCATTAACCGACAAGATTGGTGCTGTGGTTTTAATGCCTAACAAGCCACCCAGCTGCATCGATAAGCCGATGCACAAACAGGTTAAATCCATCATTTATCACCAGCTGCAGTGTATGCGCAAAACCGACAACTGAGTCCCCAGTTCACCCGTCCGGGAGAGTTATCAGCCACAATGCTGTGTGCATTGTCGTGGACTAATGCAGCCACTTTCCCAGTAAAAGTCTCCACCGCATCATTTAGTTTAGCTGCAAGGTTGTCAGGTGTGTGTCTGCCTGGCGTAACGTTATGCTGTCTGCCAGGCGTAACGTTGGCGAGCGTCCAACAGACCGTGTGTGTGTGTGTGCGTGTGTGTGTCTGTGTGTGTATGAGCTACGTTCACAGCTATAATGTTATTGATAACTTCATGCTCACCGTTGAACTGTAACCGTTAGCGAGTGTCCGGCGGGCCGCGTGTGTGTGGTGGGGTTGTCGTTGGATGGGCATGAATCTCTCCTGGATAAATCCTCAGTACAAAAGATTAAGATAACTGGTTCTTTGATTAAAAAGTAGAAAGTACAGACTTGTGTATATAGAAACACACTGTGAAAGGGTTAAAGTTCTAAGACAAAAACATGAACTACGCCCAAACCAGACAACGCCCAGACATGACAATGCTGTAGTAATGACCTGTCAATCACAAGGTAGCCACGCCCTAAAGCATCCCCTGCTTTATGGTGTATTTGACTCTAAATGGAACCATAATTTACTAAATGAACATCATGCTGTATTGAAAAAAAGACTTGAAACTAGTGATTGAGACCATAAACTCATGTTTACAATGTTTACTGAGGTAATAAATCAAGTGAGAGGTAGGGTCATTTTCTCACAGACGTCTATACAATCTGACTTCTTTTTGCAACCAGAGGAGCCGCCCCCTGCTGGCTATCAAAGAGAATGCAAGTTTAAGGCACTTCTGCATCGGCTTCACTTTTCAGATCCGGAGGTTGCTGCCTGATTTAGACCCCCATGTCCACCATGACAAAATTCTGGACAAAACATGACGACTCAAAAACAAAGTTGAACTAATTAAAACTGGAAGATAAACCGCAAATTATCTGCATTGCTAGGTGAAAATAAATAATTTTTTTCTTTGTAATGTGGGTGAAGGGACCCTTTATAGGATCCCTTTTACCCTGATGTGATGGACAGTATCATTATAGTTATTCCCCTAATTTATTATCCATACATTCAGCCTCTCTCTCCCTCTCTCTTGCTTGCTATATGGATGCCCCATTTGTTGCAGTGATGTATGAGATGCCGCAGTATACCGAGGGTGGGTAGAGACTGCCAGGGGAGAACTGAAGTCTGGATAAGACCCACAGATTGACTACCTGAGCTCAGCAACTGCTCGACTCCTGAATTTATCGGACACACCGGAGATGCTGGACCGCTCTGGAATTAAGGGCTACATCTCAGGGGCTGCTAATCTTGGTTGCAGTCGCAACATGCAGTTGCTGTCTAACTTTGAAGGGTAACTTTTGTTCCCAACTTGCTTTTCTTGAACTAATCAAGGTGTCACACAGAGCCATTTGACCAGCAAGGTGATTATTGCTGCTCTATCAGCAGTTTAGCTCACTGTATTATTAGGCTATTATAATAACAGGGATGCTGGTGATGGGGGGGAGGCAGTTGTATGATGCAGAGATGCACGATACAGAAATGCTTTTATTTCCTCTCTCTAAAAACGCCGCTCAGTCTAGTAAGGTTTGTGCAGCTGAAGCATACTAAACAGCACTATTTGCAGAATTTAAGATATTTATGACAATTGCTTTGGCAGAGATGGATAGGACCGTGACAGAGCACTACCCTGCTTGCCAATAGACTCTGCTCTATTCAATGACTTAAAAACCAATTGGGTGATCTGAAATAAACAACATTTAATGATACAGAGCACAGATGAAATGATAATCTGCCGCTTTATTAGCACTCCACAGAGTGCGTCTTCAATGGGATTTTATTACCATACCACATGCTTTGGTTTAGTGACAACAGTCTGGGGGCACTTCTTTTGCCATCAGAAATTGTTCAGAGTTTGTTAATTAAGCCAAGCTGCTTCGCCGACATACAGAGTTGGCACGAGATAAAATCAGTGAGGTGAAAAAAGAGAAACTCAGCTATAGGCTGTTCTTTGCTCCTCTACGCAGTTGGCTTATTGCTTCAGTCGTACAAATCATGTTGCTGTTACATCTATAATGTTTGTTTCTCAGTTAGATGAAACCCAAATGCACCCCGGTGCCTCATTTATCTGCTGTTAGACATAATGAAACAATAGGTCAAAATCACATGACAGATAATGCCCTTCATGGGCTCATACCTTTTATTTACTGTTATAAATATTCTTACCTACCCACTCTGCTTAAATCCCCAGATTGAAAGCCACACTTACTTACGGTAATGGCTAAACCCTTGAAAACAAATCAAAGAAAAGGCCTGCCTGATCAATATGGGCACAAATAGATACACAGAGACACACTGCAGTATTCTGGCTGGAACACAAGAGAGTTCCTGCAGTACTTACACAAATAAATTGAGGAGAATGAACACAGGATAAGATATACACACACTCACCCTCATTCTGTTACCCTCCTTAATAACTCATTACAAGCGATAGTTTCTGATCACTGCACATGCTTCTGAATTTACCTCTCTGGAACACAGCATCTATCTATCTATGTGTCTCTATATATAATCACAGAGCTGACACTGAGACCGACTACCTTTCACGCAACGGGTAATTTAGAGTCAACAATTAACCTAACCTGCATGTCTTTGGACTGTGGGAGGAAACCGGAAAACCCTGCTAACACGGCGAGAACATGCAAACTCCACACAGAAGATTGCAATCTGATGACCCAAAATGCATTTTATTGCCAGGTGTAAAAGGTGGTGACAGTTGGAGCTGTCTGTTGTATATACTGTTTATGTTGTGATGTTTTAATTGTGTCTAATCTTGTTTTATTGCACTAGTTGTATTTATGTTCTATGTTGTAATGTCATGTATCGACTTGCCTTCCGTCGCTGCCTCTCGGCCAGGTCGTCATTGTAAGAATGAGAATTGGTTCTCAGTTGACTCATCTGGTTAAATAACGGTAAAATAAATACATATATTTTAAAAAAAGAAATTAAAAATTAAAAAAAACTTTGTTACAGTGCACATCTTGATTAAGCCTCGCCCTGTATGCATTGTCACATTAACTATTTATGATCTTTTACATGATTCATGGAAATTATGATCATGTAGAAAGATCATGACAAAGATTGTAATCATCTACTGTAAGAATTATCATTCATTGTGTTTGGCAAAAATGAGACATTCTTTTCTTATCGCAGACCTTGGCCTTGTTTACGTCAACATCTTTAGGATTTAACAGCTGGATGGAGGAGCAGGTGAACAGCTTCATTCTATTTAGGTGAACTCCATCTGTTTTAAAAACATCATTTAGTCCCACGAGAGTCTTCACGGATTGGTGGGCTGATAAGATTTGAAAGGCTCTTAAGTTAAGGCAGACACCAGGTCATCAGGAGAGACTGATTGACCTTGAATGGTTAAGGTTAGGCATTGACTTCAAATGGTTAGGGTTAGGCATTGACTTCGAATGGTTAAGTTTAGGCATTGACCTTGAATGGTTAAGGTTAGGCATTGACTTAGAATGGTTAAGTTTAGGCATTGACCTTGAATGGTTAAGGTTAGGCATTGACTTAGAATGGTTAAGGATAGGCATTGACCTTGAATGGTTAAGGTTAGGCATTGACCTAAAATGGCTAAGGTTAGGCATTGACCTTGAATGGTTAAGGTTAGGCATTGATTTCAAATGGTTAAGGTTAGGCATTGACTTCAAATGGTTAAGGTTAGGCCTGGGCCTTTCTGTTGTTGAATCTTATTTTTTGATGGCGACTCAGGCTCATTCATTAGAGGCTTAAATCTGTTTTCCAGTTTTATTGACTACACAGCTGCTCTCTGTTTTGCAGTGGTGAGAGTGGCTGTTGCTCTGCAGCATTCTGTCTCTGTTATCCTGCTGAGATATTGATGAAGGAAAGCCTTTTGTTTTTATTTTTGCTTCTACTTAGACCAACATCAGACCAAAGCTCCTATTTTGATGCACCGGAAGTAGAACTTTTAGTGTAGTCATGCTCCTTATAGGCAAGCCAGCGGCTCATGTATGGGTCAGTTTTGGTGTTCATATGCAGAAGTTCTTGATTAGTGTGCGGCCCAGATCAGGGAATATGTCATCAAAATCTCCAATGTGAGGTGTATTGTGATGTTAAAGTAATGATCTTCATTTAAATAAATGTCTGTATTAAGTTACTGTGAATGCAAACCAAACATGTTCTACTGCTGCAGCTTCACATTGAAAGCATTTAGCTGGCGAAAGACGAGTTGACTTTTATCATGAAGCAGACACAGGAAATGCACCGTGGTTGTCAGTGAGCCTGAGCCTGACCGACATCGTTCATCAAAAATGCATCTACAAAAAGAGACAACGGTCATTTTTATTATGTTTTGACAGTGGATCAGTTTTAAATATTTCAGGGAGTAATGGAACAGTCTGGAGCTGCCACAGTGAGCTGTTAGATGAAGATCTGCAGGGGACAGGCTGCACATCTACAACTTCTCAGCAAGGTAACTACTTTCTCTTTCGCTGTTCACAGACTCATGCCGTGAGCAGCATACAATCAGATCACGGTTGTTCACAGAATGATTGAAAAAGTTAAATTATTTCCTGACTGCTTAAAACATCAATAGTTTGTTTTGTTGCCCCCAGCATTCTGAGACGTGTAACGTTAGTATTAAACCACATTTCTGTTACCACCAGTAAACAGGGTGTCGCCAAATCAACCAGGACTGAAATCTTACGAATTGCCAATTTAAGTGTGTCCACTTTCCATTTCCACACCATCTACACATGACATGACACTGTGAACATAAAGTCAATCGGCCTAATGCAATAACATTTTCATCTTCTTATTCTAAATCTCTCTTACCTTTTTTCCCTGAGGCTTATTCGTATGAGTGCTTCAAGTTTTAACATGATCAACCACCTTCATGAGATGTTCACCATTTGATCATTAACATAATCAAGTCCTAGGTTGAAACTAAGATGAAACTGGAATTACCGCCTTGTGGTTGTTTGCCTCCGCCAACCAGTAACGTTGCAGTTTACATTCATGTCTGTCCAAAATGTCATCACAGCTCACAGAGACCTTGCCCTTTGACCACCAAATTCTAATCAGTTTATCCTTGAGTCCAAGTGGATATCTGTGCCAGATTATATACAATTCCCTCAAGGCGTTCCTGAGATATCGCTTTCACAAGAATGGGACGGACATGAGGTCACAGTGACCTTGACCTTTGACCACCAAAATCTTATCAGTTCATCCTTGAGTCCAGGGGGACGTTTGTGCCAAATTTGAAGAAAATCCCTCCAGGGGTTCCTAAGATATCACGTTCACGAGAATGGTATGGAAGGACAGGCGGACAATCCATAAACATAATGCCTCTGGTCACGGCTGTCGCCGCCACGGAGGCATTAAAAATATCAAATTAGTCAGTGATGGCATTACAGGACCCAGAAATTAGAAAATATTACTACAGCTGTCATCTGAGCAGAGCCACACTCGCAGATATAAAGAATGGTTTGACATGAATTAAGATGTAAAAAATGTCTTGATGGAGCAACGCGGTCCATGACTTAGAAGGGAGGCGGTCAAGGGGACGTGACAGTCATGAAAATAGACAAGAGAATACATTTCATTACAGATGGATGTTATACAACAACAGAGGCGGTTCCCCTGGACAGCAACTTTCATTAGCTCCTGAGGCAGCTTTTGGAGTGTGAGTATTTTCCTTTTTATAGCACATTTAGTTTTATTTTTGTTTGTTTAAGCTAATTTCAGCCTGTTTAAACTCAAAAGTCATTCAGATTAAGGCATTGCAATTTCCAAGTCAAACAAGTTTTTTTTCCTTCTGTGGAGAGAGGCAGACTGGTACCACGTGACTCTTTTTGACTCTTTGTATAAGAACAAATCAGTGAGGCCCAATGATTTCTCATCCACCTGTATCTGATATGAAACAAGAAACCTGTTTTCAAGTTCCAATAGGCCCTAGCAGCCATTTTGACATTGTCATTGCAGCGTAAGCACAGACGTAATCAATAACATGAAGTATGTCCCTGTTCCATTTAGGTGGGTCAGGGTTGTATTGTGCATGCTATAGCCAAAGAACGTATATTGATAAGAAGTGAAAGCTAATTGTTCGTTCCATTGCAACATCAGCACCCAGCAGCAAAGCTACGCCATTTTGGACTGAAAGCGACTACCGGATGCCAGTATAACGTCCTTCTACAAAGAGTAGTACAAAAGTAAAACAAAAAATATTTAGATTCTATTGTCATATTCTACTGAAATGGCCTGTGTTGAACAATAAAATATAACAGAGATAAAAAGCGTTTTCAGTCCAAATTGGCAGCAGCAGCTGTTGTCTAAAAAACACTGGAGTTTGGTCTCTTTGCGTCTATTCTGTGATACACTAAATAGAACAGGACCAAAATTAATGGTTATGGCTATGTTTGCTTTGCTACGACATATGTCCAAATGGCTGCTTTGAAAAGGGCCTACATGGTTTTACCAAGCCCCCTGGAAGTGTGCCGGTCATTGACTTTTGTAGTGGTCAAACGGCGGTACTGCAACTTCCGTGTTCGTCACGTGATGCCATTGGGCCCAAAAGACTTTTTCCCATAGACTTCCATTGGGAAAGAGACATCTGTAACTCAGCGGATCATTTCTTTTGAGGTAAATCAACTTCCCAGTACAAACACTCTAATAGCCCTTATTTAAATCATTAGGTCATAAAAGTTATAAACTGCACTAATAGCCGAATCCAGAGTTATTTTTCCCTTCCTCCGTTCATGTGAATGAGACCCAGAAGCGCAAGCCATGATGACGGCGTGACGTTGGGACCCCGTGACCGAGTCATGTGACCGAGCGGACGCTACTGCGCATGTTCCACATGCCCAAGATCCGGGTACTTCTCCAGACGGAAGTCGAGCCATTTTGTCTTCATGCGCCACTGAGCAACTTTCATAGGAATGAACGGGGCCCGCCTCCAACGCTGTATCCAGTTCTCTTAATACATCCATGGGTTTTACACCACAATCTGGGTCAGTTTGACACAATATACTCGTCAAGGGAGAAGAGAGAGGAGGCATCTTGTAGAAAATGTTACATAAAGCAAAAATCCTGAAAAGCTTGTCCAGGACAGGGCAGTTTTCCTTTCCTTTGCACAAAATGTCCAAGGGTATGTATCCAACATGAGTTTAAAGTGTTATGAATATCTGAAATTCATCCAAGATAATCCAAAAAGACAGCAGAGTAAGAGACAGCCCTTTTTTTTTTTAGTTTTGTATATAAAAACAAGCTCTATTGCAGTGCAGTGTATTCAGCAAGGATACAAAGTTTAAATCTATAATTTGTGATTTTGAGCATGGTTTTGAAGCCACTCTCACTCAGGCCCATGTGAAAACAACCGAGAAGTTCCACTGTGCAAAGTGCATTGCCTGGAGAGTGTTTTCCAAACAGCTGTCTGTTTCCTGTTTTAGAGAACAAGGTAACAAGTGGGTTCAGCAGTGGAGGCTTTTGGAGTGAAGTGACAAATGACACGAGGTTACAGCTTGAGTCGATTTCCCACCTGCTTCTGAGCCATTTTATAGCTCAGAACACATCAGAGCACTTACGCCACACAAAACCTCTGTGTATTCTGACAGAAATATAAAAAACCCAGAGCGTTAATCCAGCCGTTGTTTCTAAGAAGAAATCTGACGTTTTATGGGACCTGATAAAATCCTACATCCTCATATACTCTGTGATATGGTCAGCTGTACTTCCTCTCTAATTCACTTCCCACTGCTGTGAATGGTTTACTTATTAATGACAGTTGGGCCATACATTCCCAGAAACCCTTGCCAATGATATTGGCGGTATAATCTATTTCATCATCCATTGTACTGTAGAAAAACATGCTATAGTGCAACGCCTAATATATCATATACAATACTGCCGGTAGCTGCACATTTACTTTTTTGGCTTACTCTTTCCATATCCCTGATACTCATGTTATGATTCTTCTTCTAACATGTTTAGTATTTTTTTTTTAGCTGTCTAGCCTTAGTCAGATCACTGTTAATGCAATACTCTCCATACATTTTCTGCATGGAAAACCATCACTGCACCAAACCATAATATTGCATTTATACTTTACATTTCAAGAAATATTCTTATCTAATTCTTATTTCTTATATTTAACACACTTAATAGATCCCACTTCTCAGCATTTTGTATTTACCTATAAGCATTTTGTATTTACTTATTTGCACTGTGGTTATATGTTATATATTACATGATTTAATGTAAATATTTGTACATATTTCTTATATTCTCATTTTTTGATTATTATTTTCTTATATTTCTCTACATATATTGTGTTTATTTTTTAACATTATGTACATATTGTAGCATTATGTACATAATTTACATGTTACATACTACTTTATTTCTATTTTCTTACATTTCTTTGTTTATATAAGAGCAACTGTAACGCCCCAATTCCTCGGGAGCAATAAAGTATTCTGTGATTCTGAAACACATCTTTTAAGCATCCATCTTTCACACTTAACCAAACTATCATATAAAAAAAAACAGCATTAACAACACTGACATCAACGACAGCAAAAAGGGCCCACCTGTAAATGATGCATGCGCTGTTTCGACAAGTGTCACAATTTGCTGTGTCTTGTCCTGTTCGGTAGGTGAGCCTGTGAACAGAGAGATGAAAAGATATATGTGATCTCCAGTGACAGGCTTTAGCTTCCATATTTTCATTACCTGTGGGCATCAGCTATCAGCCAAAATTTGTTCAGCTTGTTTTTTTTTTTTTTTTTTTACCTTGTTTATTCCCAACAGTTGAAAATGCAGCAAGGCCTCTGATCCTGTAGTTCTCTCAGATATGGCTAATCAAGTGTGTAGACTTGCTGATTTTACATAACGGGATTACCTCGCTTTGCCACAACACAGTTTTAAAACAGGTTCTGTGTCTCTATCCTATAGGCAACAGGAAGTAGGTAGCGACTAAAAGCTGCATGAATCATGTCTAATGGAAAATCAATACCTTTATATTCTGCACTATACTGTACGTCTTTTTATATTTCTAGCCCAACTCAATTTGCTACTGACATAATGAACATCAGGGATTCAAAAAAGCAATCACCATCTGCTCTGTTTATGGCATAGGTGCACAGCCCTGAGGTTTCTGTGGTCTTTACTGTGTAAGAGTTGTGATTTGTTATGTTGTAAGACCTCCACAAAGGATCACCATGAGCCATCTCTCTGGGCTTATGCATACACATGTCAAAGATGACACATTAAATATGCAACGGCTTTGTTGCCCGAGTCCTCGCTTTTCAAATCACCTGTTTTTTTATTTATATTCGTCATTTGAGTTTACGTAAGCATGCACTGGGCCTGCATAATGTTATTTGCGCTATAAGTCACTGCATGCAGTGGCAGGCTGCAGTGGTGTGGGGGGATGATGGGAGGGGCTGTGTTAGAGCCGCACATGTAATTACTTGCTGTCACGGCAGCCCTTCGCCCTGTTGGATGACATGTGGAGGGCTTGGACCTCAACCGCTCGCCATGACATGAGAGGTGACCTCATCGGGGGAGATAGAACAGCGCGTGGATCGAAAATGCTGATGGGAGCTCAAGGTCAACAAGTTCATCCATCCTGCCCTGCTACCAAATGAAGTCTCTCTGAACAGCTGTGAGCAAGGACAGTAACTCACCGCACAGACAAGGTCCACTCTGGCGCTGTGCTGCTGCCTGGCTTTTCATGTACATCCTTGTAATTTAAAGAGCTGCGCTCTAATAATCAAAACGTATTAACCTAAATTCATAATCACCGCGTGTACTCAGCACACTTCCCATTCAGGGTAAAATGCTCATGACCCAGTATAGTGTCACTGTATTAAAAAGCACAGAATGTCGCAGAGAAAGATTTCATAGATGCTTCATGGGGGAAAAAAAATCACTGCACCTCTGAAAGTCGCTCTCTAAGCCGACTATTTGTTGGCACAGATTCGCTGCTGCGTTGTCTGCCCACGTCAGCTGTCCTGGGATATGTTCTGCCCTCGTCATTCCACTTATACTGTCCACACCCCCTGCCTACGTGGCTGCTGCTCTCCCTGCATGAGCACTGCATATTATTTTGTTTTCATTGATAACCTGAGGTTTGAAAACTACAATCAGATCAGGACACTTTGTCTCACCTGTTTTAAATTCAGGGTAAATACTGTATGTCATCCTATGTTATGCACATGATTTGTATATAGTCTACAGACACAGCAGACATTATTTACTGCAGCATCGTGACTCGCATGGTTAGAGACCTTCATATATAATCATATAACAGTATTGTGGCAATTTTATCAATATAGTATAACCTAAAGTTGACATGCATCACATATAATGTAGAACAAATAATGAGCTATGGACTGAAAAATGAGGTCATGCAAAAGACTAATATTCTGTGTATAACTGTTTTGTTGTCTGTCTTACAACCACTTTGCGATAAAAACCTTCAACACTTCAGTTTATGTGTCAGGGTTTTAAGATATATTCAGTTATGCTGTGATTGAGTAAGAAACTGTGATATCTAGGGCTGTCACTCAAACTCACAAAGTATTGAATCGGGATTCGCAAATTAATCGCACATTTTGTATCTACCTTAAAGGGAGATTTGTCAAGTATTTAATACTCTTATCAACATGGGATTGGATAAATATACTGATTTATGCAAATGTATATATATATATATATATATATATATATATTATTGGAAATCAATTAACAGCACAAAACAATGACACATTTTGTACAGAAACCCTCACAGGTACTGCATTTAGCATACAAAATATGCTCAAATCATAACATGTCAAACTGCAGCCCACCAGGCAACAACAGCTGTCAGTGTGTCAGTGTGCTGACTTGACTATGACTTGCCCCAAACTGCATGTGATTATCATAAAGTGGGCATGTCTGTAAAGGGGAGGCTTCTGTTGGTACCCATAGAACCCATTTTCCTTCACATATCTTGAGGTCAGAGGTCAAGGGACCCCTTTGAAAATGGCCATGTCGTTTGTTCCTCGCCAAAATTTAGCACATATGGAGCGATTCTTTAGGTTTTTCTAGTTTCATATGGTTCTAGGATCTTCACTCTAGCTTTAAAACTGAGCTCGCTACAACCTAAAAATTGCAAGTTGCGTTGATGCGTTATTAAAGTAAGTATTAAAGTTAACTTTGACAGCCCTAGTAATATCATAAGTGCCTAACATCAAGCATTGTCAAGTGTCACTGACCCACTGTGAAAGAGATGACAAGCACATGGTTTGAATGGTGTTTCCTCTTTGCAGGATGTCACTGATGACTAACCACCAACATTTCATGTGAATTCATCAATTTTACAGTAAAGAGATGTGAAACAGATGATAAGCACGCATGCATTGTTTTGATCTCTTGTACTTTTGCAGGAAATATGTGTCTCCTCTGTATTTGGCTCATGAGACATGTAAGGGGCAGGAAGTAAAATCCCCAATAGAAATGGAGAAGTGGGATATTTTGTAATAATGTTATTCTCAAGTGACATCAGTGGCATCATATGAAACTAGAAAACAAAGGAGAATCAAACCATGTCTAGCTTGTCACGAAGGAGGTTAAATAACGCTCGAAACTTACACTTAAGTTTGGTGAGGAAAAAATGTTATGGACATTTTCAAAAGGATCCATTGACCTCTGACCTCAAGATATGTGAATGAAAGTCATAGTCAAGTCAGCACACTGACACACTGACAGCTGTTGTTGCCTGTTGGGCTGCAGTTTGTAATGATTTGAGCATATTTTTTATGCTAAATGCAGTACCTGTGAGGGTTTCTGGGCAATATGTCATTGTTTTGTGTTGTTAATTGATTTTCAGTAATAAATATATACATACATTTGCATAAAGCAAGCATATTTTCCCACTCCTATGTTGATAAGAGTATTACATACTTGACAAATCTCCCTTTAAGGTACATTTTGAACAGACAACAAAGATTAAATATTTGAATCGATTGACAGTCCTAGAAGTGGAGATAACTCCTATGAATAAAATGCCTTCTTACAAACATTGTGCCTATACCCTTGCTGGACCAATGGACTACTTTATCCTTTCACTGAATGTATGTATGCTAAAAGCAGTGGCTTAAAAATCACCGGGCATCATGTATTTATTCCCGGTGAGAACAGGGAGGCTTTTAGTTGGATTCATCTCAAAGAGCAGCTTTAAAGAAGGCTATCTGACTGTCCAGCCATGCCAAAATGGTAAGAGTACTGTGGAAGGCATGCTTTGCGTCCTGTAACTGCACCTCTCTAATAACGCTGAATGAACACAACACAGTGTGGGCACTATAGGAGGCACAGTTTCGTGGAGATGAAAGGCAAAGCGTTATGAGGCTGCACTAATTGGTCCTTTACAACTAAGTTCCACAGAGTCACACCGGGGTGCCTTGTCCTCGACTGGATATGGATAAAACTTAAAATACAATTTGCTTTGTGTTGCTATGGGCTTTAGAGATAGAGTACATTGATTCGTACAATATCCCTGCTGTAGGAGCCTGGCTGTGGACATGGCTCGAGGACTTTATGAAGCTAGTTAATGAATTTTCTCCTTTACAGGTATGTCTCTAATGAAATATGACACATTAAGAATTATTGGGAGCACACTTGCCCTTGCATTAAAATGACACAGAGAGACAGTATTAACACGCATTGTGCTGTGTATTTGAAATGCCCCATTAGACCTTGATGGTTGTACATATCACACCACTCGTAGAATGTTTCAGCCATGCTAGCGCTCTGGCTCAGTGATCATCTAACTTTTAAGTAATACGTTTTCACTTATTCAGTGACATATCTCAATCTACTTGAAGGAACTTGAAGGATTGGCGCTACATTTTGCTCAGATATTCATGGTTCTCAGAGGATGAAGCCTATTTGTGATCCCCTGATGATTCTTCTATTGCCACCATGAGGTTGACTTTTTTGGGCTTTATTGAATTATCTAACAAATGTTGGACGGGCTGCTTTTGATATTTGGTACAGACATTCATGGTATGCCAGCCCATTCTCAATTGTAGGGCGTGAAATACTGAGGGTTTGTCACGGCCGTCGGCGTTCAGTACCACCACACGTGGCACCCTTTAGTGCCAGTATGAAACGCCCCTGGCATTGCATTAAGTATAATGTAAACCCATCCGCGCCAACAGTTAATGCTCAGAGAAAGTGCACCAGGAGTGTGGTGACGTATTTTAAAGAGCAAAAAGACGGATGAGAGGTGGATGGGTCCAACAAACACAAGGCCTCCATCCAGGAGACCGCTGTTCGTGTCCCATGCGTCATGTTGCAATCGGCTGGTCGTTCGTGTCCTGTGTTCACAGCGTTCAGTGTCATTTTCACTGTACAAATGTAGTAGCTTTAAGCCCAACCATGTAGTTCTTTCCTAAATCTAATAGTGGATTTGTTGCCTAATCCTAAAGTGACGCCAGGGTAAATACAGCATAGTGGTTTTGATACCAAAAATAAAAGGACACCAAAGGGCGTGACAAAGCGCCGGTATGTGACAAGTTGGGATGAGAATGTTTTTGTTATACAGAGGATGAATTAACCATCTCTGATTCCCTGACCTTTCATTTAGCGCCATCATGAGGTCAACATTTCAGTTTGTCCAATTATTCGGTTTAAAGTACGACAAGTACCTGCAAAACTAACGCCATTCCCAGCAACTGTAACTATACTTTATAGTTATAAACTATAGTATCCATAGTTTTGGGCGTTATTTAGCAAGTGTTAGCATGCTAACATGCTAAACAAATATGGTAAACATTATACCTGCTAAACATTAACAATGACAGCAATGTCATTGTGAGCATGTTAGCACACTGATGTGAGCATTTAGCTCAAAGAACCACTGTTGCCTGTCGGTACGCTGGATGTAGCAATGGTGTAAGAAAATATCGATACATGCAGGGTTGGATATTCACTGTTTTTGTCTACCTGCCACTGTGGCTGGTGGATTACAAATTTGACCAGCCTCTCAATAGAATTTTTTGGCTGGTGGGTGAAGCAAATCTAGCAGCCACTTGCATATAATTTCCAACCCTGGATACACATGAGTATTGTAATATTGTATATATTATATATTTTGTGATACTGTATCGATTCTTAAAAAGACTATTGATTTTTAATTGATAGTTTACATGCAAATATTCGTGGCAGACAGTTGCTCAATTTGCACAAAAAGTAGTGCAATAATGTTGGATGTGACAGGGACTGTGATAAATGCAAATACAGATCCCATTTGTTCTGACTGCATAAAAAAGTAAACTTTTTTTTTAACTCAGATTTCATGCATACTGTATGGCGGTGTGTTCTTTATACTATGACAGTTTTCCTAAGATTAGATAAAAAAAGGGCAATATATCACCTTGCTTACAGTATCGCAATATATTGAATAGTAGCCCCTGTATCGTACCGTACGTGTCGTATTGCCAGATTCTTGCTTACACAGCCCTAGGATGTAGACTTGTTGTCTTGTTAAAGGATCATTTAGGTCTTATGTTTGTCGTTTAGCACATCATTGTAACATAATAAAATTGCAGTTAAGTGAATTGTTGAAATCTGGGAACACAGTGACATCGCTAAAAATAAATCTGACGAGGCAAGAAACCCCAGCAGTCAGACAACCATACACGTTTCAAACAATCCTCCTTATGCTTGAACTTATCTGGAAGAGAAACCAAAAACAAACTGTAAAGTCATTACAAAAAAAAAAACTGCCCATCACAGTTTAAAGACCGATTTCCTGGTTTAAATTTGACTTATCATACTTGCCGCCCACAGAGGTTTCCTGTGAGACGAGGGATTATTGCCAATATTTCTTTTTCTCTCTTTTGGTTTTGACTCCAAATAAAGCAGTTAAAATAATCTGGTTTAACTGTTGGCTTGTTTACAATGTATTTCTTGGTGTGGTTGTACTGATGTTGCTGTGTTCCCAGATCTTAGCTTAGCATCTTTGGTGGTGAGTACAATGCTGTATAGAAATGATGACCAAAGCCACGATATTCAAGACTAAGACTCCTGGTGTAATAGATTAGAATTACCCGTTTTTTCCTGACAGCACACTGTGAAATGTGCATCTGTGTACAATGTATATTGCATGTATAAAAGTGTGTAAAGCTTCCTCTACTCACCCCTCTCTCTGCGCTTCACCCTTCTCCAGCTCCTGAATAACTCCAAGTAGGACCTTGATGGTCTCCTGGCTCGAGTTGATGAGGCTCTCCATGGCCTGCAGCTGTGCTTTGATATCCTTGTCTCCAGATAAGGGCATTATCTGCTGGCTGCTCCCCATGCCTGGGGCGCGTGTGTCTCTGGGAGGAAAACCCTCATCCCCCCCAACTGTTTGCTGGAGTTTAGAGGAGGCTGACACATGCCTTGTCCGACACTGCCCTTGTGACTGCACAGAACATTTGGCACTATGGGGAAGTGTCTGCGACTGCTGTTCGTTTAGCTGCGTACCCTTTTTCCGTTTACAGCTTACAGACGGGCTTCCTAAAGACTCCACCTGTGTCAAAGAATTCCACGCAACAGGGCCCGCGCCCTTTGACGACTTGTCCTGTGAAAACTCTGAGTTAGCCAGCTGGCGCTTTGAAGAAGGGCCAGCGTCCATGTCTTCTTTGGGTAATCCTTTGTGTTTGGTCCTTGTCCCACAAACCTGGTACTCTGTTTCGCTTTTGGAAGGAGGGCTGCTCGGATGGCACTCTTCCGAGAAATGTGAAGAGTCTGGACAGGAGGGTCCGTCCACGCAGTTGGCACTGGAAAGCAAATCCTCTGTATCACTGCTGTCATCAGTGTGGTGAAGCAGTGCTTTTGTCTGCCCCACAATCTTACCCTTGTACTTAGAGGACTCCCCGATAGGTTGTCCGTCCTCTCCTGCTGTCTTTATATCACTCAAAAACCCATTGTTTTGTCCTTTATAATCTTCCACCAAAGCAGTATGTTTAAATGTATGTCCCTTTTTCCTCTCGAAAGGGAAAGTCTTGTATCGCTTAGTGAGGTCCGGCGAGGTCTGGACACCAGTACTCTTGGTCACGTTTGGAATAGAGCGTCTGGCAGGCATGGTCATGTACTTTCGGTGTGTCACTTTGCAGGAAATGGATCTGGAGCGTTTTGCCCGGCGCTCATTCTGAGCTTCACAGATATCCTTAAAACGCACTTGTAAGGCCTTGTTTCTCTTCTTCACCTGCTGCTTGCCTGATTCTGGTCCAGATTGTGCGTCAAGGCTGTGTGATTGGCCTGTCTCTGAATCGGAATCTTCTGAATTTGAGAGAACAACGCATTTGGTGTCTTCTTTGCTCACCATATTTCCTGAAAAAGGTAAAGAGAAAAAAAGAGTGTGTTACTCTGTTATCTAACGGGAAGGAATCTGATCTATAATCACACCAGTAAGATACTATAACAAATTATTCTTTTCTTCTCTGGGACCTTAACTTAAAATTCTGGTAACACATTATTAACCTTTATTAAAGACACAATCTGTAACCCGTGATCCAAATCGAAGATCCAACATTTACAGTACAGTATTTATCAATACACATTTGGAAATGTGCCAAAAGTAAAACATTGAAAACTACTATACAACAAAGAAATAGGGATATCAATCAATTCAAATATTTAATCCAGATTAATCGCACATTAATCGCACATTTTTTATCTGTTCAAAATGAACCTTAAAAGGGAGATTTGTCAAGTATTTAATACTCTTATCAACATGGAGTGGGCAAATATGCTGCTTTATGCAAATGTATGTATATATTTATTATTTGAAATCAATTAACAGCACAAAACAATGACAAATATTGTCCAGAAACCCTCACAGGTACTGCATTTAGTATAAAACAATATGCTCAAATCATAACATGGCAAACTCAAGCTCAACAGGCAACAACAGCTGTCAGTGTGTCAGTGAGCTGACTTGACTATGACTTGCCCCAAACTGCATGTGATTATCATAAAATGGGCATGTCTGTAAAGGGGAGACTCGTGGGTACCCATAGAACCCATTGTCATTCACATATTTTGAGGTCAGAGGTCAAGGAACCCCTTTGAAAATGGCCATGCCAGTTGTTCCTCGCCAAAATCTAGCGTAAGTTTGGAACATTATTAAAACATCTTTGTTTGGTACAGATCCCTGCAAAAATCACACCATAATCATTTTAATATGTTTTCAATGAAAATGATGTAGAAATGATCATTCCCTCTAATATCACAAATCATATCACAATTGCAATATCAGTCAATTAGATATTTTTTTCAAAATCATTCAGCCTCAATTTTTTATTAAAGAACCAGATAATTAATAACTGTTGAGCACTTATTGTGCCGATGATTCAAGCTTTCATTCCAGGCTTTAGAAGTGCTCCGACTGTGAGTCACCTAACGTTGTCTATGGAGAAAATGAATGGAACGTTCTTCTTTTCAGGCGCCTGAATTAGCTCCTTCCACTTCACAACTCTATACCTTGCCCAATGTTTTGTTCTTCTAGCCCTTCTTGCAGCACAGCTCATTGCTAACTCTGCCAACAATTGCAACTGGTAGTTATGTACAGTCATTTTTCAAAAGCGAGCTTGCCTGCCAAAAGTCTGATCACTTGCTTCGGGACACCTTTTTGGAATAATAATTGTGTTAAGCGCGCTACACACCTTGTTCCCGCTGCCACCATTCAGAAACTCATTGACTTATGTCAGTTGTCAGCCTCAAATAATACACAGCTCAAGCTTGTAGCACAGTTCTGCTGTTAACTAACTTGGGGTGTTAGCGGTGTCAAGATGCCAGATCACTGTTTTACTTCATCTGGCTAAGTATTTGCCGATTATCCTAACATATTTAATGTGAGTTCATGTCGTTAAGGAGATGTTTGAGCACTTTACAACAAACTATAGGACTGCCAAAGCTGCTGTCTGTTATTGTTCTCCCTATGGTCTCTTATTCTCCCTTTTTTCTTCTGGCTTTTATTTTACAAATGCATTATGACTCATTTATGTTATTGATTTGTGTAGAGGTGAAATAGAAATACTCATGTTTCAGTATTAAGTGTTTTGGGCTCAATTGGCTTTGTGGCTTATTTCCCCCTGGGCTCATGTCATTTTTGGGGTTTCCTATTGGATCACTGTAGACTCTGATCTCTCTTAGATGGTAACAGTGTACATGAGCTTTATGGTGATTTAAACACACTGCGGCCTTGCTCGCGGCCCATTCTCTTGGCTTCATGGGAAACTCTTTGTGTGGAGTCACATTTGCATTTTATCCACACAGATTCAGCTATACATTACAGAAACATTCCAATTCAAACAAATGGGTTTATGTGACAGCTCGCTTTATGGTTCTTCATATCATAATTACATCTAAACTGCTGAGCTCCTGTTCTCTGCTTTGTGCCGGTACACTCAGCCAGACTCATTGCCAACCTCAAGCTTCCTGTATATCTACCCACTTACCTTATCAATGCTACATAACATTTCACAAGATTATTTTTTTTTGTATTTTTCTGCATTTAGATTGCTTGATAGTATGTTCCCCACAATAATTGGAGGTGTTTTTTGTTAAGGAATAGCTGTGGGGCAGGTGATTAGGGTATAATATAATCCCCTTGTAGTCTGAGGTCCCTGGCAAAGGGAATGACCACACAGCAGCTGTGGCCCACACATACTAGACTCTACATCATAGCTGGTGTTGGGCTCCTCCACCTGTATCCACCTGTAGGCTCTGAGTCTAAACTCCCCGGGGGGAAATTTATTATCTTCACTCCCCAATCTCTGCTGTGCTGAGCGGACTGACGAGGTCAGAGCCCAGACACCAAATAAAAAGTCTGTACATAACTCTGAGATCACATAATAAATCGGTTCCACGAGAGTTGGCTGACGGAACTGACCTTAAACTTTAAATGTTTACAGATTACTGTTAGTCACAACTTTTTTTTTTATTAAGGGTAAAACTTGAGGAACAACACAAAGTGATTGAATACGTTTTATAGATGAAACTTGAAATTGCTTGGACTTGTTTGTAAATGAGAAACCGTTTTCGATTTAGAGTAGGAGTGTTAAAGTCTCTAAAAAGTGTGAAGCATTTATAAAACACGGGTTTGAACTACAGTTTAATGATAGAAACTGAAATAACTACTTTGAAGAATTCAAACCGTAGTTCATAATCGATAAATCAATAAAAGAACGTCTTGTGTTTGTAAATGCAGCATTACGATGAGCTAGAATCGATGTGCTTCATTTATAAGATGCAT